>PVKA01005689.1:49059-64059 GCA_004027165.1 Ctenomys sociabilis | reverse complement strand
CACTTAGCATTTAGGAGTGTCACAGAGGAAGATGCCCATGAACAAGGGAGGCAAACACAGCTACCCTGTGGCTGTCAAGATACAAAAGGAACAAACCACTAATAGAAGGAATTAGAACTTTCCTGAGTTCCCAATAGAACTCAGTGAATGCATGTGGCAGAAGAGAGCCTGGTATAAAGCTGTGGACCACAGTGCTGCTGTGTTCTTGAACACTGCAAAGACTATGTCCTTTGATGGAACAAGCACAGGATAGTAAGGTCACTTGCAATAGTTCTTTGACGAATGACTGGAACGTTGTGGGAAGTTTCTATTTGTTAGTGTTCCCAAGTTCATGAGAACCTCAGTAAGTGCCACACACAACATATGCACATACAGAGGGAAAGTTTGCTTTGCAATTTAAGGGCGATAAAGTGTTTTTTGAACCACTTTGCAATAAGTGGACATTAATGATTGCTAAATTACAGTGGAATTCCTATGGAAGGGCATATTACATTCACATTAATACCAAATGAGTTCATTGTGAGACACATTATTGCAGCAAATATCTCAGGAATTAGTGAGAAATTAAGAAATGCCAGGGAAATCAGACCCATATGGCGAGAAGAGGCCACCCATTTGGATGGAGGGCCACTTTGATGTCCACAGACTGTGACCTGGCTTGAGTGAACACTCGGGTGCACCAAAGCTACAGAGCCCTCTGAGAACACAGCACTGCACAATCCAGGATCCATAGTCCTACAGGGCCATGGCCGTATGAGTTTTCTGATAACAGAATATGCCAGATCTGGGAAATGTGCTCAAATATAGTGGAAAATTCAGGATAGATTTAAATAAGAAATCCTTAAAAGTGACCTCTGTTAGCCGACAGAAGTCACTTGAGATGTGTTCCAGATTCGTTCTCTCTTGGGAGCTTTAAGGATTGGCAAGGCACACAGCAGGCTTTCTTATGACTCCTTGTCCTCCGAAGACCCAGAACATGACCTCCCTGAGACAATCCAAGAAAATTCCCACACAGGGCCATTCAGCCTTCCCTGGAGCAGCAGGATCCTGCAGCAACCAGAGGTCCCAATGTGTTGACCATATAGGCAGCTCAGATAACACAAACACAAATGCAAACCTCTTATAGCAAACTTCTAGGTAACAAAATCTCATCCCAAATCACATTCACAATCAGGACATGAGGGCCATGAGTAAAGAAAGCAACATGTTGTTTTAACATCAAACCTCATTCAGTCAGGTAAGCAGCCTTGCAGGCAGAGCCCATTGCACCCTCCAGAGTGGGCACCTTGGCTCTGGAACAGGTTTGTGTGACTTTTGACACCTTAGAAGCCATGGGTATAACATGAGGCTGTGAAGTTTAAGTACAATACTGTTGACATAGGAAGTGGCATATCCAATGGCCACAAGCCAGGACCTGAACTGGAACTGTGATGGGTGCAACCTCTCTTCCTCTCATTCATCCTTCCTCTCCCTTGTCTCAGCTGGCATCCTCACGACACCTGGTGCACTGGAACTGTGTACCACGTGCAAGCTAGCTGTGCCATAAACAAAAACGGGATGGCAAAGGGACAGAGAGATAAGCTCAGGTATCATTCAAAACATGGATTCTTAGAGGGTTTCTTGCAATTAAAATAGAAACAGCTTCCTAACTGCTAGTCCTAAATTAGAAGTACTCATGAAGCCTACAGTTTTTGCTCTGCTTTCTCATTTTTCCTGTGCTTTCCTCTTACTGTGGATATTTTATGTAACAATCGGTTGACATATTCATATTGAGATTTGCTATTTGTTCAGCATTTTTGAGCACTCACTGAACACAGGCTGTGAAAGGCAAAATAGCAGATAAAGGGCTGAATTAGACGTGAGCTCTTTACTAAAGAGGCCCATCATTTAGGAAGTAATAAGGTCCTGAAGACATGTGTTCCCTGTGTGGGACTTCCAGGGAAAAGTTCTGGAGATTATACTTGTAAATGTCGGGGGTTGGGGAGATGGCTCAGTAGAATAAGCACTTGCCTGGCAAGCTCAAGGGCCTGAGTTCAATCCCCGGTTCTGAAAAAAAAAAAAAAAAAAAAAAAAAAAAAAAAAAAAAAAAAAAAAAAAAAAAAAAAAAAAAAAAAAAAAAAAAAAAAAAAAAAAAAAAAAAAAAAAAACACCTCACTATATTTGTAAATGTCATCAGGGTAATGATGTTCTAGGGAAAGCCCAATAATCAGCTCAGGGTGGGGAACAGGAAGAGGCTAGCTATATATATAAGCTGCAAATTTTCTTAAATTTATTATAAATACTGATTTGCAACATGTTCCACATGTGTTTATAAGCAAAAACAAAGTTAGCAAAATGCTTCATCATAATTCCAAGTAGCCAACTGATTCACTCTCAAAGGATTTTGCCAGTTTTTGACAGCTGCATCTAGCCATTCCCATCCCAGGTTACAGGTGATGAATGAACCCAGCTCTGAGGTGAAGAGCGGCTGCTGTTTTCATTTCCATTAATGAGCAGAATAAACGTGAAGAAATGAAGACATCTGTCAAAACTGTACTCATGGATGACTTCTTTGCAGAATCAGATGATAATTTTCAAAACCTGAAAGAAAATTTGTTCAGATTTTTGTGCTAGTCACAACGTAACAGTGACAAGCATGATACCTTTTTAACCCTAATCTGCATTGGTAACATTTTCTCCATCACTTTCTTAGCTCTGGCTACTCACCAAAACAATAAATCAGGTGTTGATTCCTTGCATTTATTTATTTGCAAGATGCAAACTCCTTTCCCCACCCCAAGGTCAACTTCAACTTGATAAAATGATGTCACTGGACACAATTGGAACAAGATATGCACTGCCTAAGCCCTACTGTTGTAGGGTGTTTCTACCACACAAATACAATAGAACTAAATAAAGACCACACCGCAGACAACAGCAACAGTTGGCAGAACAATCAGAAGCCAATGAGCTTTCAGTATTTGTTTCCTCTGTGTCTAATGGGTTCTGTCTGGTTGTAGGTGTACAATGGATTTTCTTCTCTCGGCCCACTGAGTCCTCAGTGGTTTGCCCCACCCTCCTCTGTGGCCACATTTCAGGGATGTCTTCTGAGAGCAGTTCAGATGGTGCTGCAAGCTCTGGTCCCTACAGTGCTTCCTCCCAACAGCATTTTCTCATGAAACCGCAGGTACCCAGTGGCTTGTCCCAGGAGCCCAGCCTCACAGAGGTGGGTCTGCAGCTTTTTCAATGGCATCATTTTCTTCAGGCCCCTGGAAGGCTTTGTTACTGAGAAAATTATTTCACACTTTTTTTATTCTAGAATAATTTTCTTTTTCCTCCCTTCATCCTAAAATAGTACTGTGCGGCTAAATGTTTGGGGAAGAAAGCAGAATTAAAATCATTTCTGGCATGGACCTTTTTCTGATCTGCTCTAAAATTCTCCTTAAGGGCTGAGGAGATAGCTCATGGGCATAAATGTGAGCCTGGTAAGCTCAAGGTCCTGAGTTTGATCCCTGATACAGAGAAAAAAAAAAATTCTCCACAATAGCAAGCTATTAGGAGAGGGAATGGGAAGGAGAGAAGGCAGGACTAGGAAGGAGGCTGAAGGGAGGGAGGTGGAGCCTGGGACAAGGGACAGTCCATGGCCTCTCACCACCAGCAACTTGACTCCACTCCTATCTCCATTTCAAGATTTCCCTGAACACCACCAAGGTGATTATTTAAAACAGACAGTCCCGGACCCTGTTCCTACGCCTGCTGCAGCTCTGAGGACTAGGGCTCAGGAGTTTACTGTCCACAGCTCCCAGAGATAATTCCCACTCAACCCAAATTAGACCCACTAGCTTAAAGCCTATGCTGGACACAACCTGCTTCTGTATATTTTGTAAATCAGGAGTTTTCTCATGGCAAGTGAAATGGTCCTGAACGGCCAGTTCACTAACAATCAGGCACCTTCAGGAGCGGTGAGAAATTAACAGTACAAAATGGTGGAGCAATCGTATCTGTAGGCTAAAATAGCAGATAAAAGTAAGGAAACCTGGCTGAAATGGCAGGAGAAGGCAATAAGCAATACACTAACACAAAACAATAATGCAGCTGGTACAATACAGCAGCCCAACAGGGACCCATACGGAGCGTCACTAGTGTCCCTCCATAATGGCGCCTGCAGAACGCAGCTCGCATGAGCCAGGGCAGTGCCTCTTCAGGGCTGAATATTCTGCCACTTTGCAGCCACGTTTATTGCATTTGAAAGAAGAATGGTCCTGCTGCCAAGCCGTCAGATGGTAAAAAGAGATATATTTGATGGATAATAAAAAAGGGTCTGCCACAGCCTCCCAGAATACATTTCTAATGAAAATGCTTCTGGCACATGGAATTCAGAGAGTGATGGGAAGATACCTGAGGCAGAGGGGAGCAGAAGCCAGGAGGACAGCGTAGGGTCAGTGAGGAGTGTGGCCTGTGAGGAGACCATTATTTTAACAATAACAAACAACAAAAGAGCCACTCGACAAACATCACTCACTCTTTCTCAACCTGTTCTTGTGATACAGACTGACAGGCCTTTTAATATGAAATAAATCAGGCAAGAGAAGAAGTGTCTGGAAGAACATACAGATTGAGAGCTGACTGACAGGACGCCCCGAAACACGCTCTGTTTGCATTTGCCTTTGTAGCAGCTAACTTGAAAGGATGTCAGGTGCTTTGAAAGGCTGCGAGGATGCGCCTGGAACCTGGAGAATGCAAATGCCATGTGCTTGTTTCCACAGCTCCCTCTGACACCAGAGCCCTGCTGTGTACGGCTGCAGATAGGAAAAAGCAGACCTTGAAAAAAAATCCAAAGGGCCCTTCCTCCTCCCTGCTGATCTTGGGGTGAAAGGCATTTTGTGTACTAGCTGGCTTTATACTTAGGACCAACTGATCCCCCAAAAGCCAGTGCACACACCCTGAGGCATTAGGGCCTCGTCACTCCTTACCAAGAATACTGGCTGGTAACGAGTCGTGACAGCTTTCGAGGAGGTGTATGGTCACTGGGCATCCCTGTCAAGACTCCTCTGTCTCAGTCTACCCTGAGAGATACTGAGTCCCTTTGGTTAGCTGTCTCCTTGTATTTCCTGGACTGTCCAGTGTCCACAGTGATTCTATGAGGCAAACGCCAGTACCCATCAGTCTTAAGACAACCGAAGTCAGCTTGAACATCTCCTTCTGCACAGGGGAAGTATGTCTGTGAGGTAAAAAGAAGCTTTTGAGGCTTTTGAGGCTTTTGAGGCTTTTGAGGCAGGGGTGAATCTGAAGGGAGCATTCAGGAGAAGCTGGAGGATGAGACAATGGGCAGGCACAAGGACAGCAGGCTACGCTGGTCAAGCGTCATCACACCTGCCCTTTTCTTCACCTTTTCTCCATTGTGCTTAGAGAGGCTACCCAGCCCACATAGTTCCCAATCTGCACCCCTGCACCCCTACTCCTTGGTCACTCTGCAACAAAGGTTGAGCATATCTGAAGAGCTGATCATGTCCTAGAAGCTAGAGAGAGACTGATACAAAAATCAGAGAAAGCTGCTGCCCTTGCGGACTTTACATTCCAGCAGGAGACAATAAAGAAACAAAATTCTATTACAAACAAGGTAGGTACAGATTGTGATGAATGCTCTCCAGGAAAGAGAGTCAGTCTTTTAAGTGGAACTTGCCCAGTGTCCCAGTTAGTTGTCTTTCATATATACCTGACATCCAAAATTAAGGAAGAAAATGTTTATTTAACTCACAGTTTGTGGAGGTTTCAGTTCATACTCGACTGGCACCAAGGGAGAGGGGCACATGGCAGAGGGCATTGGTTCACGGCAGTGGAAAACAGCAAGGAGCAAAGGGAAGGGCAGCAGCTGCCACAACTAGCAAGCCTCTCTGCTTTGCTCTTACTGTATGCAGATTACCCATCCCAGAGTGGGTGTAGCATTCACACCGAGCGTTAGATCATGAGACGATCACAAACCCTAGAAGTCTACCCCATGGCTGCATGAGGCTTTGGCAGGACAACTACACACAAACCAAAATACCCAACTAGCCAGGAAGTCTACTTTCCATGCTATAATGAAGGACAGTCTCCCAAGATACTGCATGACATCTGCCACCTAAGTGAAAAAGGTCCAACCTTATGACAATGTGCAGAGGGAGCAGATCAGGTACCATGAACATAAAGCAGAAGTGTCTTGAACCCCACAAGCCTTTGGAAGGGTTAAAAATCAACAAAAGTTGTTGCACCTCTTCTGGGTTTTGGAACCAGATCACCTACCTCCTAGAGCCTATGTTCTATTACCTTCAGTAATAGAACTAATCTCTCCAAAGGTTGCCACTTGGGCCAGTACAAAAACACCTTTCTTGTAGCACCCATCTCATGGGCCTATTGTGAAAGTCTCAGAGCCTCAGTGGTACATGTCAACTGCTTTCACTGTGCCTAGCACAGAGACTGCATCTAAGTAACGTTAACTGCTGTTGCAATTTTTCAAGACTTGGGTTTATTTTGGCCTTGGACAGGAGCACTAAATCAGCTTCCCGAAGCCTTTCGAAGCCGGCATACTTGAGTTCCCTATGATGTCAGGCCACTGAAAGCATTCGAGAGCAATTATAAAGAAATTACTTTTGCAGCAATTAATCACCAGTATAAGATTGCCAATACACATCATTGCAGCATTATGACACACGGCATCACGCGATCAGAATGTCGAGGAGAAAGGGGTCCGTTTGTAGCTGACCTTATTCAAGTGAAATCAGCTCAATCAATTACAAGTCAGTGGGAATTTTGCCTGGATAAGGGTCAAGACCAAGTATTGAAAGGCTAATAAAGCGGGGGGTGGGATGTTTCTGGAGATGTGAGATCTTATAGTAATTTTTATAGTTCAGAAAATATTGTTCATAAAGGTTTTCTGTGTAATTCTTTATTTCAATAGAGGTTATCTTCATTTTTCAGAGATTGAAGAATAGGGTTAAAAGTATGAAATGGCTGAGATGTAGGCCTAAAATCAACAGTCTTTCATCAGAGAAAGGGAGAGGAAAGCAGTGGAGCAGGAAGAACAAGGACCAGAGCCATGGAGCGGAGCCCCCAGGTGCAAGCACAGCCACGCGCACAGCTGTGCAGGCAGGACCCACTTCAGAGAGGCCCTCTGAGGAGCTGCGTCGCAGCTGGGCAGTTAGGGCAGTCGCTGCTGGTGGGGATAGGGACAGGGAAGGGCTGGCTCCAGTACCTCACTAGTTAAAGTTTTGTGTCATAGAGCCTCAGCCCTCTGTCATAGTTAATTTATGTGCCAATTTAGAGAATGTTTTGGGGTGAGATTTACATTTAAATGAATGATGGCCTGCCTGCCATCATTTGACTGGAATATTCCATTGACTGTCTTGAGTCTGAGGGTGGATTCAAGCTGACCTATACTGCAGATTTTAGACTTGTCAGTGACTGTAGTCAAATGTGCTAAGTCCTTGATCCTTAGTAAAGTGTCTATGTATATATGATGCCAGATCTGGCATGTATATAGATGGCTTGACAAGAAAATATGGTGAATATATAAAATATTTCTTATAATAAAAGATACATTGTCATTAATTCCCTTCAAAATACTCTCTCTCTCACTTCAAACATACTTACCCTATCCTTCTTGCCACTTTCTGAAGCAGTTCTGGAAGTCCTCATTCCTGAGTGTCTTTATGAGTTGTGATAAAAAATACCATGAATGTCACTAGGTGCTGCCCAACAGAATTGCTGTTATCACCACCAGATGTGGTGTTACACATCTCCTGGCTCTTCATCTGAGTCAAAATGACCATGAAAGGTCAGTGGTTTGAACTGATTCAGAATATCAAGGCAACCATGATAGCACGTCCAAGGACATCCATACCAGTAGACTTTTAAGACTACTTCAGAAAAAATAGTGGGATAAGAGAGCTCAAAGTGAAGGACAGTATTTTGAGGGGTATTAATGGCAATGCATGTTTCATTGTTGTACATTTTTTAACTTAAATGCACACCACATATGTATTTAAATTAAAGCTTAGTATAGCTTAGTCCATTTTTGCTGCTGTAACAGAAGGACAGAGTTTTATTTAGCTTACAATTCTGGAAGCTGAAAAATCCACAAACATGGTGCCAATACCTGGCTAGGACTTCATGATTTCATGGCATAACACAACAGGAAGTGGCGTAGTAATAAAGGTTGAGGACAAGGAAGGGCAACACTCACTTCTTTAACAAATCTACTCTGGTACTAACCACCCAACCCCCACAACAACATTAACCAATTGTTAATCATCTCTCATTCGGCCTCACCTCCCAACACTGATGCACTGCATGTTAAACTTCCAAAAAATGATCCTTGGAGAATCTATTTAATCTGCATCACATACTACACATTCCACTGGATCTGATTACCTGCAGAGCCTTGACTAGCACATTCCTGGGCTCCCAAGCTGCTCCTACAGAGGTACAGAGTAGCTTCCAAGGAGCCTCATTCTCTGAGTCCACAGAGTGACCAACAGACAGATACAAGGCAGGCACAGTCAGGTGTCACCCATCAGAAGTGACCATAATGGAAATGGGTGAAGCAAAGAACCAATGAGCCAGGAGATAGCGTCGGAACAGAGTCTAGAAGTGACATGTATGGAGTAAGGGTAAGGGAAAGTCCAAGAACAGATTCTGACTAAATAGGTCTAAATCCTTCCACAATAGCCTTGTACATGAAAAGAAGAAAGGTGAGCTCATTTTCAAATAACAAGACAACATATTTTCAAGAGTATCCATGACTTAATGCCCTTAGCTAAAGGCAAATCTTCAGGAAAGCAATTTGACCTGTCTTAGTTCTGAGTTTATTGATTTTGAAAATGATAGCATTAGATTGATGATGTGTGTAAGCTTTCTCCCAGGTCTGAAATTTCTATCTTTCTCTATGACTTGGACAAAGATAAAGAAATGACCATGAAAAGTAAGTGTTTTGAATTGATTCAAAACATCAAGGCAGCTGTGGCAGCACAACTGGACACACATGAAAATAGACTTCCAGGACTGCTCCGGAAAGAATGATAGGGTGAGAGTGTTAGGAGCAAGGGGAAGGATTTAGACAGGGATTAATGACAATGTATAGACAGTACAAATTTGATACACTCAGTGTCAAGCTTGAGGTCATTAACTACAATGGCCGAAAATTAGAGCTTTGTCTTGAGAGTTATTTGTATTAAACAACAACCTCCAGCCCTTCAAAGTTGACAGAATGAACCAACAGGTAAAGATGTGGCCACTCACTGGGGCTTCTTCGTTGAAAGACAGAATGAGAAGCTAGCTGGTGAGGCTTCTCAGGATCTTCCAAGGGCTCCAAGTCTCCTCACATTCCCCTGTAAGCCTCTGCCTTGGTAGTTAGCAGTTAGACTGTGGGCACAGTCACACTAAATATTCTCATAGGTTCTCAATGAGATTACTGACTGTCACAAGGTCACTCTGCGAGTCACCTGGCTTTCCTTCTCCTCACCCACCGGGGGCGGTTGTTCTAGAGTGCAGTTCCCAGGCCTGGTGTATAAAGTCACCTAAGCACATGACTCACAGCCAGCAGGCAGCTTCAGGAAGCCTCACTCAGCTCTTCAAGAGTTATAGGCCTTAAAAAGTGTCCCCTGGAGTGTGCCACCTTTCTGCTGCTTGGAACCAAATCCATCTTCAAGTTGGAAATATGACCCAGTGGGGGACAGGCTGTGATTTAACATCATCTGAGTACTGCAGGGCACACTTCTTAAAGAAACTGTTGTAAATTATTTGTGGCTAATTCTGCTGGTGGATGGAGGGCATGGTATATTCTCAAGTACAAGAGCCCAGCTTGTATCTAATAATTGTTATATCTTCTCTGAAATTTACTGCCGATGTCTCAATTTTAACAATTTGAATAACAAGCTTAACCAAGTGGAACAAGGCTCAGGCAGGCTGGCACTCTTGATGAAAGCAAGACAACTCTTATGTCTGAGTGCATTTTTACTTTGACATGAGCAGTGACACTCAGAGATGAAATCTGGTTAAAGCGGCAGCCTTCTCAAGCTCATGACAGCTTCTTAGGCTTAGCAAAATAATTTCAAGAGAGTACACACATATACTTGTTAACTTTACTGAAGAAGACTGATTAGAGACAATGCTTATGAATATGAAAATAAGAGGTGGGAGCCCGAAATGTAAGCCATGGGTCTGGGTAATTGGCAGCACCGTTTTCTTCCTTTTTTAATGGCCTGGTCCATGGTTTTAATCTTTGAGTGTGAAGCTTTATATAGAGTTCAGATGGATGCTCTGAGGGTTAATAACAGCAGCACATCTTCATTTCACCTGCTGTTTAGTTTGATGTTGATGCTATAAATGGCCTAATACGATATCCCGGAGATCATTTGCTTAATCATCTTTGGATCTTAGCCATCTCTTTATTCCATGTTTTGAAATATTCTCCCAATTTCAAAAGTTGTTTTAAGCCCAAAGTTACAAAATATCTGCCAAGCAAGGCCTACTTGAAGGATGTCTGTTGCCCTTGGCAACACAGGGAAATTGCAGCATGAGTGAAGGGCCTGGCTTGCGAGCTGAAAGGTCATTGCCTCTCTGTGGATGGTTGCTGTTCCTCAGCAGAGTCAAGAAGCCTGTGTAGTCTGCATTGATGGTATAGTGGTGAGCACAGCTGCCTTCCAAGAAGCTGTGTATGGGCCCAGCTGCACTCTACCCATTGTGTTCTATGCTCTTATGCTTCTAATCTAAAGGAGTTCTCAACTAACTCAAATTCATGTATGTTGTTTTCAACTAAGCATCCAAAGTTGTAAGGTAGTTCAGCATGTTATCAATTTGGAAACTTCTTAAAATGTTAAATATATACCTCCTACTTGACCCAGCCACTGTAATTATAAGTAATCCATGCCAGAGAAATGAAAGCTGAAGTCTACACTAGGTTTTTAATGCAAATGTTCATACCAGCTTTATTTCGAATAACTCCAACCTGGAACAACCCAAATAATCAAGTGAATAGCTGAGTTAGTGGAGTTCTAGTTATGCACTCAGCACCCTAAGTGGATCTCAGAATATGCCTGTTGAGTGAAAGAAGTCAGACAGAAACAGGACATACTATATATATTTCCATTTATATAAAGTACCAGAAAATGTAAATTAAGCCATTACAACAGAAGGCAAATCAGTGGTTGCTCTGGGTGGTGTGGGGATGGCCTCCGGGCAAGAGAAATGACAAGGGACACTGAAGGGATAGATGCTGACTATCTCCATAGTGATAATGACTCCATGGATGCGCTACATTCTGTATCAGAACTTACCAGTGAGTATGCTTCAAACATGTGCAGCCCATTGTGTGACAAGTATGCAGCAATAAAATAGTTTTTTATAAATTCCTATTAGCATGTACATACGTTTATTTCAGTTCCAAGAATTGATCATAAAGAATAGGAAATTTATCCTAAGATACAGCATAAAATGCATCCATTGCAGCACTATTTATTACATACAAACAGTTGGCAAGCTGGACATGGTTGCTAACACTTGTAATCCCAGGACTCAAGAGGCTAAAGGGGCCAGAGATTCAGCTCAGTGGTACAATGCCTGCCTGGGAAGCATGAGGTCCTGAGTTTGATTCCCAGTACCTTTTACCCAAAAAAAAAGAGACTAAGGCAGAAGGATTACAAGTTTAAGGCCAGAAATTGTTTAAAGAAAAATAAATCTAGATTTGTTTTATTAGGTGCAGAGATACAAGGAATTGTTGACTCCCTCTTTCTTTACCTTGTCTCACTTCTGTTAACATTTGTAATGCCTTATTCTAACTTGAGTCTCAGACAGGAATGCTCTTCAGGACAAATGTTTCTGTAGAGTTCTTTGACCCAAATAGCTGAGTGTTTCTATTAAGTTTTATTTTGGTATCTAATCGGATTCCGAATCATAGTCCATAAGAAAGAACGTGACTTTAACATTGGACTTAACTAATGGGCTCAGGTGTCTGCAGTTTTTCCTTAAATCACAGCCTTATGGTAAATTTCCTATTTCGTTATGGTTCTCTTCTATTGATGGGCATGCAGTGGGTGTTTCTTGGAAATGGCCAATTTTTATTAAAATATTTCTGGAAGAAAATTTAATCTGGCAAAAAAAAAAATAAGTTTAAGGCCAGAGTAGGCTATTTAGTGAGTTTCAAACAAGCCTGAATGAACTATACAGCGAGACCCTGTCTCACCTCATCTCAAAAATGCATGGAAGAAGGTCATGGGAAAGGAAAGAGGGCACTTAAGTAGAGAATGTGTGGCATGTAAATGTGTGTGTGTGTGTGTGTGTGTATTCCATCAAGATTTTGCCACTGAGCATCACACTATAAACAAAATGTTTTTTAAATTATTTATTTATTTACTTACTTTTTTGATATAGGGTCTGTCTACACAGCTCAAATTCATAGTGATCCTCCTGTCTCAGCCTTCCTAGCACTGGAATTACGGGCAGGCACCATCATACCCTGTTCCAGAACCAGCAAGACATGCAATGCTGGGGATTGAACCTGGGTCCTTGCACTTGCCAGGCAGGTGCTTAGACCACCAAGTTATCCTCACAGCAAATAAAATATTTATCCTCAAAAAAATTATGATTTATGTAAAAAAACAAGACACAAAACCATAGTTGTATACAGTAGCACAATACTTTTTAAAAGTCTTTATTGGAAATTGATAATCACAATCCTTGAGAAACCCATTCCAACACATGAAGAAGCTGGGAGAATGGAAAACAGAATATTAGCTTTGTTACTAAGATTCTGATTGGAAGAGTGAAGGCCAGAGCTAAGGCAAGGCAGGCTTTCTAGTCCTCTCCCTGTGAGTAACCCTAGCCCATTCCAACCCAGAACCCAGCAGTCTCAGCCCTGAGAAGATGATCTCGGTGTAGCTGCCTCAACTGCCAGACTGCTGGCACACTGAGCGGAGTGTTTAGCATCACTAGTCCACATTACTAGACACCGTAGTCTCCATAATCATGCTATGAAAAGCAAACATCCCCACATCCCCATGCATTTCCCAATGTTCCCTTGGTCAGGGTACCAGAACTCTCCTGGCTGGGAAGCACCACTTGAGCTAAAATAAAACCTATGAACTTGATAGCAGAAGATTTGTGCTGAAAAATGCCCCCAGTCTTCTCTTTGCCCCATAATTCCTCTTTCCCAGGGGTGGGGAATGAGAAGGAAGCTATGGGGAAGGCAGAAGCTCTCTGCTATGAAGTGGGCTCACTGTGCACTGGTTACCAACTTGCCTGAGCTCATTGACACAGACAGCAACTCACAACAGGGAACAATGAGCAGGTCTATTACTCAGATATGCAGTGAGGGAAAACAGGCGAGTTCAGCACCAGGCAGGCCCAGAAGTAGCGGGGAGGAGTCCTGGGGTGCCTGCAGTTCTATTTGCATTCTGTTTGTACCACATAAGGACACACAAGGCAGGGTACTAACCTCTGGGGTGAGGGGATTGGTTGGACTAAAGCCTTGAAGGAATCCTGTTTCTAGAAGGGATCGGAACACAGCTGGACTGGTCAAGTCACTCCCTCCTTACCTCAGAACGTCACACTCAGCACATTGTACAGCAGTTCTTGAGAACTCCGATGAGGAGGGTGTGTGCTGAGTCACCCACAGGCCAGCCGAGTAACTGCCTGACACAGTTCAGGAATGGACATCCCAGTGGAATGGCCCTCAGTAGAAACATGGGGAGAAAAAGAGTGATGCTCCTTGTGTATCTCCGTAAAGGTAAAGAAAAAAAGATAAGGACATACATCATGTTGTCACTGATGGCCTCATCGCCTGGCGCTGTTACTGGACAGACAAAGAGGCAGGAGGAGGAAATTAGACAATTATGGGTAGTTATTTTTGTTTTCTTTTGATTTGGGGTTGTAATTAGTTCTTCCAAGTTTCCTAAATATGCAATTTTGGTTAGTAAAACACAGAAAGTCTTTTAACAAGAGAGAGACAAACAAACAAACAAACAAAAGAAATCTCAAATGAAAAGGATTCCTAAGCTTCTCAGAGCCCCGGGCTGGGCAGGATTTGTCCTAAAATGACTCCTCCCCCTCCTGTTGTTTTGGGGTCAGTGTCACATACTTCGCGAAGATAAGCATTCAGGAGCATGGACCTGCCATCTCTAACAGTGCTAGCCTGGAACTGTGCAGCTTAGTAAACAAGATTGGATTCTGTTTTTACCTTTTCTTGGCTGATAAAGAGAGTGGCATGAAATGATTTTGCTAGAATAGCCTCCACTTAGCATCCTCCTGGGACTCCCATTCAGGCATCTCCTGGATCAATCTTCTCAAACTGATCAATCCAAGGCCTTGGTTGGATTACAAAACTGAAAACTGAAGTTACCAAAACTGAAGCTACAAACAAACAAAAAAAAAAAAAATAGACATTTTCTTAGCTAAGTTTTTTTTTAAATTTAATTTATTTTTTATTTTATTGAAGTACAAATATCAATCAGACAGTTTCAAGACACCTTAACAAGACAGATTCGATAAATTAATACATTGCAAACTGTTTTCATAATGTTTTGGTATCGTACAAGGTGCATACATGATTGTATATTTACAGAAATTATTTTAGCAGATGTCTCTTATCAGTAAATTAAGAGTGTAGCTGTTTACTTATCTTATTTTTTATACCTGAATTATATCAAAAATTCAATAATTATTTTCCTAGTGGATGACCAGTACTAGAAGCCGACATAATATCCTGTCCAACCACCATTAGTGCAAATCTTGCCTCTCATAGGATTATGTAGAAGCACAGCATTATCTATCCCAACTGTACTGTGTATATGCACACATCATGATTTTTTCTTTCTATACCCCTTCCTTTGTCTACACCTGTCAAAGGTGGGCACTCCATTGTCATTCAACTAACTTAGGTGCTTGAACTCGACACCACAGTCCAACACAGTCCAGCATTCCACAACAATAGTGAGTTATTCAAAGAAGTTGTCGACCATAGCCATTTACAGCTCAGCTTAATATTATGGC
>PVKA01005689.1:0-48959 GCA_004027165.1 Ctenomys sociabilis | reverse complement strand
CCATCCTAGATAGATCAAGACTTATATACCAACACATGAACTTTATATTTCTTATGTGGTCAGTGAAGACCTCTCAGGGTTTATCTTGTAGTCCTATACATTATTCTGTAGATCTTTTGTGTGTGTCATCCATGTGGATGAGTCACAGCCAATGCTTGACCAGTTTGCTCTCTGTGAGAGCTTGAGAGAAAGTTTTCTCTAGCTAAGTTTTAACACCCCAAAAAATTTCATGCACTTTAATACTGCTATTTGTAATGTAGTCACATGATTTTGCTTGAAAGTATTAATTTTGGAGGTTCTATCATTAACTTTGCCCTATAACAGGAAACAAAAGTTGTGTTTTCCTTCTATCCTAGTACCCTGTAACTCTACCCATCACCTCACTTTGAAGATAACACCAACAGACTGCTTTGAAGGCCCTCTTTGACTATGAAGCTCACTCCTTTGTCTCTTCTTATGCATGCTCTTACCCCTGAGGTCACCATGATTCAAGCTCTACACATCGCACCAACTCCTCCAGGTACCAAGCCCAGCACTTGATATGGCCAGGGGCCCAGAAAAAGCTTAGGAGGCTTTGCTGAAACTTCAGCCACACAGCAAGAAGAAACTGTCCTGCAAGCTCCTAGACACACAGCCACCCACCAATTCAGATTTTTGTAGTCAGAAAAGCAGACATTTCTTTAATTTAACCAATGGCTTTTCTGTTTGTAACTACAGCAAATGCCACAGAGGCAACCAGTAATTATTGGAAGGTTACACTGGCGTCCACATGCATTGCTTTTAGAAATTTTGGCCAGCCTGCCACTGCTCATGGTTCTCACCATCTCCAGGCACTTACCAGGTGTCTTCCAGGCAAAAGTCTTGCACAAACAAATGTATCCTGTTAAAAAGATTCAAGTTCTTTATCCTTTGACCTGAACTTCAGGCAGGGAAAAACCTTTGTAAAAGCATATTATGGGTAACATACAATGATACATATGTTACAGATTTTCAAAACATGGACAGCTAATTATATATATGTATATATACATTATATGTATATATTACATTACATTATATGTATATAATTATATATGTATATATAATTATATATATGTATATATAATTATATATATGTATATATACATATATATAATTAGCTATCCATATATTAAATAAAACAATCCAACACAGATCAGCAGTCTACAATAGAAGTGGGTTATCTACAGATGTTGTTGACTTGAGCTATTCACAGCTCATTATATTAATATGATTTTACTCTGTATACCTCCATTTTTATACTTTTCTGCTGGATGGTTAAGACCAAGTTAAAGCAAGACCTATATAACAAAAAATGTAACTTTTGTATCAGATAAGGTCAGTCAGGTATCTTCAGAGTTTATCCTGTAACCCTGTACCACATTTTGTAGATCCCTTGTCAGTGTCAGCCTTATGGATGAGTCACGGCCATTGCTTGATCAATTTTCTCTCTGTGGAAGCCTGAGAGAAAGTTTTCTCTCCATGTGACTATCCTTAGGCACATTATAATCATCGACTGCATTCCTCTGTGGCCCCATAGTCTTCTTGATCAGAAAATTTGGGATACAACTGAGTTACATGATGTTACATTATAAATTCTCCTATGTCCTGAGTCTTCACTGACTTTGCTGCCTTTCTTTTTCTCCAATTTTTGATCTGAAGATTAGGTTGTTAACCCTCCAGAAGAGAAGTTTATCATTACCCTGCAACATATATAGTTCAGTTTACCCACACTATTAGTCTGAAAATCAGACATCATAGGCATAACATGGAACATGTATTTTCTATCAAGTATTGAGATACTAAACTCTAAATCCATACAGAATATGAAGAAGAAAAAAAATTTAAAAATAGTAATGAACATTTACATATATTTACATAGATATTTAGAAATCTATCCATATACAGAATGGTAGCATTGTAGCATGACTGTCTTGTAACTTTTTTTGTCTTATTTTTCATTTACTACCCTTAAAAAAAAAAGGGCAGTATAGTAATAGCTGGTATGTCATGACAAGAAGAACATATTTAGAAGACCAGAATGGCAAGCATTTGGAGTGTGACCCTTCTATTACACTTTGTTAAATTCAGTGCAGTTGCTTGATTTATAGGTATCAGCATATACAGTTAGTCGGGGTAAGAATCCTGTTTATGTCATTTTTTCCTCTTTGGTTTTGCTTCTATTTTTCACTCTTCAAGTTAAAATACAAATAAATAAATTTTTTAAAAAGAAAAAAATAAATAAAATCATTATAAAAAGAAAAGAAATGCACTACTGACATATGCTACACAAGAGAGCAAAACATCACAACAAGTAAATGAAGCTCCTGAATGAAAGAAGCCAAACACAAAGTTCCACTATTCAAACTAGATGCAGTGCATGTATGTACTAAATGCCATAAAAATGGTGTACTTTAATATGGTTAACTTTGTTACATGAATTTCATCTCAATTTTTTGAAAGGCAGCTGGTTTATAAGACTTAAAAGTATACAGGTCACTTTCTATCTTTGAAATAGTAGAAAACCTTTAATTTCTCCCACTGTTATAAAATAAGAAAAAAACTCCCTTTCTCAGTAGCTTTTGTAGGTCACATCCACCTTGTTTTCCTATTTCTTCTCTGCTGTTTGCCTCTAAACACTTCCCTCCTCATTAAATACCACTCAAGTTAGGGTAGTATAGACAGAAAATGCAAAGAACTACACTCCTTAACAGTGCACAACTTTAGCATAAGAAAAATCAATTACTGAAATGTGAATGTGGGATTAAAAAGCAGTAAAATATGGATTAACAGAAAAAAAGCATATTACAGGTCCTTCTGGTCAAGACCACAAAAGTCTGGGTGACCCAGTCCAATCAGCAAGGGCTTTGGGGTCAGAGTTGGTTGAGGCTGCTTAGATCCCAGACAGAGCATGCTGGGAAATAAATACATAAGAAATTCTCCATCATTTTTTACACTGATGTGCAGTAAGAGATACATTTTGAATTGTGATCCAGTATTCATCCACTGATAACTGCCTGAAATTCATTCTAGGACCCCTGAGGATACCAATATTTGCTCAGTTTCCTTATACTAAATGCAAAATCTGTGTATAATTTATACTTCAAATTATTATGTTTGATTAAATAGAATCACTACTACAATGTTAATGTTATTTAAATAGTATTATACTATATTTCTCAAGGTAATGACGGGAAATAAGAAGTCTATGTTCAGTACAGAGTCTTCTTTTTTCTGAATATTTTCAATCTGCTGCTATGGATTCAGTGGGTGGGAAACGATGAATGGGGAGGAGTTAGGAAGGTACATAATAAGTGGTAGGTCCAGAGACATTAATGGACATGAGGCTCAGTAGAACAGGATAGAGGGTGCAGAAACAACTGTAAGCACATTCAACCATTTGCTCTGCAACAGAGAAACTAAAAACATAAACTGAAAAAAAAAAACCTTTAAAAAAAGGTTTTGGGAAAACTAATCATCCACATGTAGAATATTGAATCTCTCACCATACACTAAACTAAAATCAAAATGAATCAAAGAACTAAATGTTAAAAAGAAATATACTGCTGAAGATAAAATAGGTAAAATAACCATAAGTAAGGACTTTCTGAACAGAACCTTCTCTGATTTAACAGAACATAGAATCAACAAATGGGATCAGATCAAATGAAAAAACTTCTTCTCAACAAAAGAAATAGCCAAGGGCCGGAACGATAGCTCAGCGGACTGAAGCTCCTGCTTAGGCAGAGCACAGTAGTCATGGACGGAGCATTCTGAGACTGCGATGGAGACTGGGCGTGACGGTCCCAGCACTTGGGAGGCTGAAAACAGGAGGATCACTATGAGTCCGATCTGTGTAGTGTGACCCTGTAGACTCTGTCCTAAATACAGAACCAAGAGAATACACAACTACAAAGTAGGAAATTTTTTTCAGCAGCTATTACTTAGACAGTTCATATCAAAATATATAAAGAACTCAAAAAATTAGACAAGCTCCCAAATAAAAGACCTAATCAAAACTGAGCAAATGAAATGAATAGACACTTCTCAGAAGAAGTACAAATGGCAAATAAATGTTTTAAAATATTCAATATTGCTGGCCACTAAAGAAATGCAAGTAAAAAGCTAACTGAAGGAAGGGCAGTGAAACAGCTCAGAGACCTAAAGCTCCTGCTTAGCAAAGCTTAGCAAAACACACAGGGATTGAGGTTCAATGCCTGGCGCCACATGCCACACCAGCCCTGCCCTAAGGGTGGGCTGAGCCACAAAAAATAAATAAATAAAATAAAAAATAAAACTGAGGTTTCATCTTACCCCAGAAAGAATGGCCATCATCAAAAAAAAAAAAAAAAGAAAGAAAGAAAATCAAATAATAATCAGTGTTGGCAAGAACACAGGAACCCTCCTACGTTGTCAAACACTGGTGTGACCACTGTGGAAATCAATATAGAGATTTCTCTAAAAACTAAAATTAGAAATTCTATTCAGCCCAGGTATTCACCTTCTAGGTATATTTATGAAAGAGTTAAAACATCAGATTACAATGATACATGATTACCCATGTTAACAACAGCACAATTTATAATAGCTAAATCTTGGAAGCCAGCCTATATGCTCATCAATGATAAATGAATAGAGAAAACATGTGCAGTACTACTCTGCCCAAAAGAAAGGTGAATATAATGTCATGTGTATGGAAATGGATGTGCTTTGAGACTATTATGTTAAGTGAGATAAATTAGATGCATGAGCCCAAATAGTACATGGTTTCTTCTATGTGACAAACCCAATTAGAGAAAAATAAAATAAAATAGGTAGATAAGAGGAAACAGGGAGATAGATCATTCTCAAATGGGAAAACAAAGAGAAGGAGTAGAAAGGGAAAGAGAAGAGTATGAAAAGGTGAATTAAAAGGTGCTATGCACATGTAGCTCAAGGGCATAAGCACCTGCCTGCCTGGCGAGCCCAAGGTCCTGAGTTCAATCCCCAGTACTACAAAAAAAGAAAAGAAATATTGTACCAAAATTAACATTTAAGAATACATCCTACTACAGAATAGCTCTTCAATAACTATTTGCTGAAGGAATAAATTTTTAAAAGGTCTTACTTAGTAAAACATTTATTTTCATCAGACACAGGTAAACACACATATTTATTTCACAGAGCTTCCATGAGAGGCCCTAGGTTCAATCCTCAGTAAAACACATACATACATACATGGAGTTGAAATGTAGCTCAACAGTACAGTGTTTGCCTAGCATACCTGATAACTTGGGCTCAATCTCCAGCACCAGAAGAGAGTGAATTCCGGCCCACAGATGTGTTCACACTATTAACAAGCAGCAAACTTCTACTTGACTACTTGAAAGTCCTAGAACTTGGAACCCAGAATCTCAATGTTAGGAAAAGAGTTTTAGATCCAACTGGCCCTCACTGAAAATCATGGAGATCTGCCAAGCAGGGATTTGGGGGCACTGAGCACAAACAAACAGGTGAGCCCCAGGCTGTGACGAGGTCGGGCAGGAGAGGTCCTCTGGGTGGAGCAGTGGCTTCTGCGCGGTGGTCGGCCAGAGCCGAAGTCTGGCTCCCTGCAGCTGGGCCCAGCATCTTCACTGCAGGCTGCACCCCGAATGCCCCTCACGTGAACCACTCTTCCAACCCGGGAAGACTCGCAGAGGGGATGAGAAGCCAGCAGGCACTCACTTTGCTCCACTTTCAGTCATGGGACTGGGGAAGGGGAAGACAAGGGTGGTTTAAGCAGCTGTGGAAATCGTGGCGCAACTTGGTAAATGAAAAATGCTCTTGGAGCCACGAGGAGCACAAAAGTGAGGAATTAAACAACTTTGTAAATAAAGGGCTCATTACTCTCAAGCATTAATACACACTTAAGGCCTATTGAAAACTTCCCATTTCAAGATAAATGAAGAGTATTAGCAGCTCATTTCCCAAGCTGGATGGGTTGTTTTCACAGTCCAGTGCTGGGAGCCAGAGGCCTGGGTCAGCTGGGACTGGCTCAGGGGCCTCGCTGGTGGCTCAAGACTGGGGAATCAGACACAGATGATCCTTGTACTTCTGCTTTTGAAAGACTTGGAACCATGGCCCGATTTTTCTAAGAGAAGGTGCTCATGCATACCTAAGGAAGTTGGGGGAGAGTTCTACACCGGTGCACTTGCCTCCTCCAAGTTACATCATTCACCAAATAAGCATAATTGCTCCATGTTTAAGAGGTGCTGGGAACAGAGGCACTGCTGGTAATTGCCTAATGGGTGGGCGAAATGAGGTGTGAGGCACATCAATGTGAAAAAAAGCAATAGCCACAAGTTTATTAACATTGAAAATTAAAATAAGCTTGGCCCCAGCCAGGCAGTCTTTGCTGAAAATGAATCCCATTATCCCTCTAATAACTGTGTGGGGCTCAATTTGATGCCACCCAGGGGGTAGAAAGGCCTCAATGCAGGTCACCTCTCTGCCAGCTTCAGGGATCTGAAGATTCTCTGGTTCATCGGCAACTATCACAGAGGAAACACAAACACCAGGCCTTACTCACAGATCCTCCAGCTCCACTTAAATCCATCCAGCATTTGAAGAGCTGCAAAAGGGAAAAAACAGAGAAGGATCACATGCTGTTGGGTCCGAGTATCTGTTTTTAATGGCTGCAGATTGGGATTTGCAAAGGTGTCTGGTGCGGTTCTGGGGCTGAATAGGGTGAGAGACAGGAAGGAAGTTCAGTGTCCAGCCTGCCACTGAGAGATCAAACAACCTGCTTTTCATAGCTTGATCAGAT
This sequence comes from Ctenomys sociabilis, assembly GCA_004027165.1. Lineage (NCBI taxonomy): Eukaryota > Metazoa > Chordata > Mammalia > Rodentia > Ctenomyidae > Ctenomys > Ctenomys sociabilis. The sequence goes on along the minus strand of PVKA01005689.1, from coordinate 42,157 downwards.
TATCAAATATTTCTAGACCCCCACAGATAGAAGTGGAAGTGCTGTTAACCTCAAATCCATCCAATCTATGCAGGAGCCAAGGCTTCTCCAGTAAATAATCAGCTAATAATCCACTATCCGGCACATGCTCATCTATGGTAGATGAAAAGGCAGAGAAAGCAACACAGGCTGGTCAGGGGCGAGCATGGAGCTCTGCAAAAGTCAGGCAATGGAGGGGGAACTTTGTGAATAAAACCTCACTGGAATCCAGGGGTATTCGAAGGAGTGGAGCATGGCCAGCTCAGCAGAAGCAGACAATGAACCAGGGTCCAGAGAGACAAGCGCTAGGGAACAAGCCCACTGCTGGATTTTACTTGAATGCTCTACATGAAGGGTATCATTAGAGGGCCCAAGAAGAGGAATCATGTCATCAAATAATTTGACTCACTCTACAATAATCCATTTTATGTTGCAAAATACATTTGGAGTTTATATTTTGGCTCACGTTTAAATGGCACGAACTGCACTTACTTTGTATTCATTGCCAGTCCCTTCACAGTTGGGCCCCTGCTGTATCCCAGAAACCTGGCTACCCAACTACACCCTGTCCCACTTTCTCCCAGGGTTTTGGAGGATGATTCTGTCCCTTTTGCTAAACTTTATACACCCCTGCTGTGTCTCAGGTGTCAGCTGCTGACCTCATCTCCTGGTCCTACTGCTCCTGCACCTGCTCCTGCTCCTCCCCTGCCTGTGTCCACAAGTCCTCCCTGCCTGCCTTGCTTTCCACACCAGGATCTTCCTGCTGCCCACCAGGCTCACTTCTAGAGCTCCTGCACCACCACCTGAGGGGGACACTCCAGAAGGGAAGTGTTTCTCAAGTGTGTCAATCTCATGAACATACAAACAAGCAGCAATTTCTCACATCTTAAAAAAAAAAAAAAACTTTCTTGGCTTCATACTGAGGTTCTGCTCCACTTTTCTGTTCCTGGTTTCAGAACTGCTCTTCAAAACAGCTGTGTAACCCGCAGACTCCACCGCTTGGCCTCACAGCCTCCCTTGAGCCCACTGTAGTTGGGCTTCTGCTGCCCCTCCATCTACAGAGCTGTCCTCAGTGCTTGCAGCAAAGGTCAGCTGTCTGTTCTCACCTGGCTTGAACACCCAGCAGCATCCTCCATTTGCCCAGGAAAATGGTCCTTCTCCATCTCCTTCCTATTTTTTTTAAATCAAAAAGTTACAAGCACCTAAGAATGAGTTCTGAGATCCCTTCTCTCTCTAAACTCTATTCTTAGCTGACCTCATACAGTTTTGCGGTCATAAACACCATCTATTTGCTAAAAAGCTCTAAATATATTTTCACCCATGGCTACTCTCCCTCCCACCACCTCGCCTCCAAAGAAATCTCTGCATGGACGGTGGCAGCAGGCATCTGAACTTGGTTCCAAAGTAGTTTCCTGCCCCGCCCCCACCCCACCCACACACATGCATGCCTCTTGCATCCCCAGATGCCATCTCAATAAATGTCATCCTCTTCCCATCCTTGGCTCAGAATCATTATTTCAGTCACCCTTGACCCCCTTCCATCCTCATATTCCAATACATCAGCAAATCCAAGCTGTGTCCAGACTCTAACCACCTCTTACTACTTCTACAGCCTTCACCGTGCTCCAAATCACCTTCTTTCTCCAGGAGAGCAGCAACAGTCTCCCAAAACATCCCTCGCTTCACCCTTGCCCCTCTGCTAGCTATTCTTAACATGGAAGGAAGAGTGAGCTTTTAAAAATAAATGCCAGGAATGGGAGATAGCTTGGCGTTCTAAGAGCCTGCCTGGCAAGTGCAAGACCTGGGTTCGATCCTCGGTACTTCACGCTGTGCTGGCCCCAGAATCCTATGCATGCCATACTGGCTCCAAAACCAGGCATAGTGGCTCAGGCCTATAATCCCAACACTGAGGAGGCTGAGACAGGAGGATCATTATTAGTCTGAACTGCATAGCAAGACCCTATACCAAATAAATAAGTAAATAAAAATTTAAAATATAAATAATAATAAAATCCAAATTTATGGACCCCTCTGCTCAAAAAAGTCTAATAAGTTCCCAGGCCCTTGAGAGTGAAGTCCAGAGAACCTAAAGTCTCTGTGCTTTCTGGCCCATTAATTGCCCTCTCCCTCTCTCACCTTGCTAGGCCATGCTGGCCCCGTGCTCTGCCTCAATCACACCAGACTTGTGTGACCTTCCTGCCTTGTGACCTTCAAAGTCACTGTTCCCCATGCTGTAGGTAGTTCCCACACACAGCCACATGAAGTGCTCCTTTGCTCCTCTTCCTTCTCAGTGAAACCCTCCTCAACCTTTCTACACAACACACATGTACACAGGCGACTCCAGTCGCCAACTCTGCCTTGCTTTCTTCCATTTGACTTACCACCGTGTGTTATTTTTTATTTTTATTTTTTATTAATTTTTTTTACCACCGTGTGTTAAATCAGCGATTATTTGTTTATTTATTCATTGTCTGTACTAGAATATAAGCTTGCTTATGCAAGGATTATGATGTATCAATTCATAATATATAGTGAGATCACAATAAATATTTGCTGAGCAGACCACATTTATTTGAATCTTTTTTTTTTTTTTTTTTTTTTTTTTTTTTTTTTATACCAGGGATTCAACTCAGGTCCTTGTGCTTGCCATACAGATACTTACTCCATTGAACCATATTTTGGCCCTGAATCTACTTTTTAAAGTGTTTTTCATCTATAAGAGAAACACAAAACCTGGCACTGCTCCAGCTGTCCATTGCTGGGTGACAGTTTTTAAGCCCATGGCAATTCCTACTGAAGCAGCAGGCACTACTCTGAACCCCTGGTGTTGCTGGCACCCACTTCTCCTATAAGGCCACACCATTTGAGATTACTAAGGTGACTTTACTTCTGTCCTCTATGTCTTTGTCCAGGATGACTTTTCTCATGCCACCTGCTGCCTGCCACTGCCGTCCAGAACAAAAGTGTTTGGCCATAGCCTATGAGTCCATCCATCAAGCTGAGGGGTGGAGGCTGGGGTATCATGTCTCAGCTCTTCCACTTAAATACCATATAATCTTGACCAAGTTTTTAAATCTCCTAAATCTAACTTTCCTGAAAAAGTATAATACAAAAAAGTAGAACTACTTTATAGTTACTATATTAAATGAAGTGGAGACTAAATAATGCTTAACATGTAGCACTTTCTCAAGAAAGGTTGGCTCCCGGCCTTCTCCCACCAGAAGTGACCCATAGAATCATTCTGAATGGCAACGTTCAACCTGACGCTTGATCGTAGTTGCCCAGAGATACCAGGCTGAGACAGAGACCAGCTTGGGTTGTCTGGACCTGACTAAACCATTCCCTTTCCCTCCTTCTCCTCCTCTTTCATACATGCTCACAGAGAGACAGGCTACCCTTGGCAGCCTTCTCATATTTATGGCAGTCCTCCTCCATCCCGCAAGGATGGTGAACTGTATTCAGAAAACTGACAGGTCATTACAGATGCATCGCATGTTGTAAAATAAAGGATGCCCTTGTTGTAAAGCCGAATGACTTGCTCTAGGAGCAACCGTAAATGACAGGGTAGGATCTCACGGATGCAGAATGCAGATATTATACTTCGGTGTGGATAAACATTATGTGGTGTAAACATGTGCTGATAAAAGTAAGGTGGCCTGCTCATGTTGATACGTGTGACATTGGCATGAACCCTTTAACCGGAATGCTGTCTGACAGTCACTCTCCATTACCCAGTGCTCTATTGATTTGGATTCAGCTCTAAAAGTTCAGACTTGGAGGCTGCTCAAGCCAGGTCTTCACTCAGCGGAGCAATATGGAGCACTGGTAATTCTCCAATGAATTCCAGTAACTATGCAATGAATTACAAATTGCCTATACTAGTGTTTCCTAGAATGTTTAATCCAGCAATATTGTTGCAAACTTTTTCAGACACATTTAGGGTAGCAAGTTGGGGAGAAGATCCAGTGTTCATCCCAATGTTTATCCATCTACTTCTTTTCTACTCAACACATGCAATTCATAAACTTTTGGGTCCTCTCAGCCACCATCCTGTACTGCCTCTCAGGTAAGAAATACTAAAGAACCATGAGGAACCTCCAACCAGCTATATGACCTTGGGGAAAGCAAGGTCACATTTCAGTCTGCACCATCAACTCAACCCAGGTTCCCTAACACAGTTCTCTATAAAACACTCTAACACAGGTCAGGGAGCTCCTTGGAAATGAAGAAATAATAGACTGAAGCTCTAAAAAACTCTTACTCTGGGCACACCTCTCCACTTCTCAACTCATTACAAAAGTAAGGAAGATCCCAGACAGGCAGAATTCTCCCCAGTGTGTGCATGCCCAATGTGTTGTACATGTGCACATTCTATAAGCCCACTGTCTGTGAGCCCATGGCTTGGCAGAGTTGAGTCCAACCCTGTGTTGGCAAAATAATTTTTATTTAAGTTCAATTTCCATAAAAACAACAAAATCTAACCAAAGCAAGTGCCTGACAGAAGCTGTGCCATTCTGATGATGAGTGTAGAAGTGAGGGAGAAGCTTCTAGAAGCTTCTGAGGACAAGACATCTCTCAGCAGTGCTTTTCTTTGCACTCAGCCATAACAGAATGTGTGGAATTTTCTTCCATATCACATTAAACTCCTGATAGTCCCTTTTCCTCTCTGGGTCATAATTCACATTCAACCCAATGATCAAAGTAGAAAGAACCATGTCACACTGGAGAAATTGCAGGGCAAGAGCCAGTTTGTGAAGGTGCTCACTCCTGGGTGGCCCAGGTTGTCTCCTGGTGCAGATCAGTGGATCAGGAGCATTTCTGCCTCAGCATAATCCCAGGTGTACATGCCACAGGAACAGGAAGCATGGAGCCCATTGAGTCAAAGGAATAGGTGCAGGCATCCTCTCTATTCCAAGCAGCCACATGTGAAGGCAATGGTCTCCTTCAGAAGCCTTAAGGGCTCTCCAAGACTCACTCAGATTCTCAAGCAAGTGAGCCAACATGTCCCATTGAGTATCCATGCAGAGCTAGTGCTGTTGGCTCCACAGGGCTGTTTACATCCACCAAAGGCTCCTTGAGCATCTGGTACAAGCCAGTCCTGACAAGGGCAGATACTGCTGCTGCCCTCACACTATGTTTGCTGTGGTACAGAGAATTTTTAAGTGGTCATTAGAAAAATCACCTTTTAAATCTAGAATCTCATTCTGCTTCTCTGAGACTCAGTTACCTTCAAAAAAAGGAAGGCCAGAAACCTCTTTACCTGTCAGGTTGACATGATCAGATAAACACATTGGTGCACTCGCTCATTAAAAGGTAAGGTATTGCTACTGCAGAAATTCAAAGTGCTTCCTTTCACACTCAAAAGAATTAAAAACAAGGGCATGAACATATTTACATACTCATGTTCATGGGACATTATTCACAAGAATAATGGTGGTAACAACCTCACTGTTCACTAGCAAGTGGATAAACAAAATGTAGTATGCATAGCATGGACTCAGTTTTAAAAAGGACTGGAATTTGGACACAGGCTGCCACAGAGATAAACTTTGAAAATATTGTGCTGAGGATGCCAGCTAGAAAAAGACAAATGTTACATGACTTCACCAATATGCAGTACTCAGACTAGACAAATTCATAGACATGGAAAGAATGGTGGCCACCAGAAACTCATGGGCAGGGGTCATGAGAAGTTGTTCTTCAGTGTGCGCAAAGTTCCGCACGCAGAGGATGAAGAAGTTCTGGTTATGCAGCAGTGTAAATGGACTCTATGCCACTAAACTCTACACTTGAAAATGGCTAATAGAGGTTTTTTGTAAAGCTTCCAAGACTTTGAGGCAGACACGATGGGCAGGCAGATGTGATGGGCAGCAACTGCTCCTAGAAGGACCCCTTGGCACCCATCGGCTGGGTGTGCTCAACTCCCAGGCCATGTCTCCACTCCGAGGGGATGGCTCATCTCTTCCTGGGCCAGTGTGAACACAAGGAGATCAGCATTTAGCAAGAAGTCACCTGCAGGGCTATTCAAAGTCAGTGCCCTCTTCCCTTCTGCTTTCTGTTGGTTAGTGTTTGCAGAGACCAGGAGATAATCTGGAGGCCGCTCGTGAACACAGTGAAGTCAGAGAAGAGACAGTGTTGAGTGGTTCCAGGAGAGGACGAGGTGTCCTTCCCTCGGGGACTGCACCCTTGAAATCTACTAATTATGGACCTATGCTGCTGATGGTTTCCGTCAGCACAGTGAAGATTCATCTTTCAGGCCGGAGAGATAGCTCAGTGGACTGGGCGGCTGCATTGGCAAAGACAGGGACCCGGATTCAATCCCAAGTCCCATATGCTGTGCCAGCCCTGCCCCTGGGGCACGCCAAGCCTACGACCAACTCTGGGAGTGGTGACACATGCATGTAATCCCAGCACTGAGGAGGCTGAAAACAAGAGGGTCACTATGAGTCCAAGCTCTATAATGAGACCCTGCATCAAATACATAAAGAAAAAAAAAAAAGATGCATCTTTCAAGAGGCCCTGAATTAGCTCAGTCAGCTTCCTTGCCCTGGATCCCACTGACCCTCCTTAGATTCCCTCTGTCTGTCCTACATGCTTGGCTCAACAGTCCTCCTCCTTTCTGATCAAAACATTCTCTCTATTGATTTGCAAACACGGTGTGCAGAGTAAATCATAGCAGAGTGTGTGGGCATGGGAGCTCCTTCTGCCCCTGCAGAGGACTTTGGTACTTTCAGAGGATTCCAGCATCTCTGTTCTGATCCATTTTGTGCTGGAGGTTTGGATCTTGAAGGAGAACGACAGACTGTCTTCACTGAGATCTTGGGGATGCTTCCTGGAGCCCCCAGGGGCTTTCAGCATCTGCCATTGCTCATCTTTTCCAGTTTCATCAGCATATGGATAACAAGGGAGACACAAAAAGATCTATTCTCCGTACAGCTGAGCATTGGGAATGCAAACCCAAGACGTTGCCGTGGAGAGTGATGGATGGAAAGACGATGATCTCGCCGGAGAGGCTGTGCTCCCCTCTCGCCCTTCTCCTTCAGCTTTGTGTGCCAGTAATTGCCCGAAGTCCATGACAAATCACAGGTAAATTCCTAGCTGAGAGCTCAAAATGGACTTTGGATATTTCTCTTCCTGGCAGGCTCTTTTGGAAAGAGGTGAAGAATTGAGGGCGTGAGGAGGTCTCTGTAGGAATCCACCTGGAGGGGTCAGAGGTGAGGGCTCAAGGGTGAGTTCTACCTTAAGCAAACAAGATCTGAAGATAAACAAAGGGGATCATGGTTTTGAACCTGATTAGTTTCTTAATCCCCTGTAAACATAAACATCACTCACTGCAAATTCTTGTCCCAAACTGGCATTTACTGGAAGAAATCAATTTGTGGAGGCAGCTGTTTCTTTTCTTGCATGTCTTCTGTTAAGCAAAATACAATCTACAACTAGCAAGATTGATGATAATAACATTAAGTCTCTAATAATCAAAATAATTCCATCACAACCTGGAAAGGTAAGCTGAGGGGAAGGTACAGTAAAGGCCTGGATCTCAGGAGACAGTGATGGTGTCATGCTCTGTGCTAACTCCAACATAAAGAACATGGAGGACTGGACAGATAGCTCAGCTGACTAACGCACCTGCTTAGGCAGAGTGCAAGGCCAGGGTTCGGTCCCCAGTGTGCTGTGCTGACCCTGCCCCTGGGGCATACTGAGACTGGGTGTGATGATACAGGTCTGTAATCCCAGCACTTGGGAGGCTGAAAACAGATCACTACAAGTCTGATCTATGCAGTGAGCCCCTGTAGACCCTGTAGGCCCTGTCCTAAATACAGAAAAGAAGAAGGAGAACATGGATCTGGGAATTGGCACAGCCTAGGGTCAAGTTGCCCTTCTGGCACATCATTCTGGGTCAGACTGGGCCATTTCCTAAGTCATACGTTGGCATAATAGGCTTGATGGGAGAAATAAGTTAGAGAATATGTATCAAGAAGCAGGCAGAGCACTTGGCATAAAATAGGTGCTTAGTAAGTGGTGGGTCCCATCTATTTCCCATCCCAAAAAAAGCACATTCCCTACTGTGCACAGTTAACACAGAGATCCTGCCTCAACTCCCATGCCCTTAGAAGATTCAGCCAATCCAAACCTGCAGTACATGCTTTCTAGTGGGGTGACTTTGTGTTGGAGATCCATGGGCAGACAGGCATCTAGGAAATCTAAAGGAAGCAAACTCTGCCCACCTCCATGCCCCTAGAGCATATCATGGTATCAACCACTATTAATGCATATTGGAAAGGTTAATATCATGGTATCAACCTATCCAATCAGGAGACCCCCATCCGTTGTCCCTGGGATCAAAGCTGTGCCTGGGTCAGCCTGAGAATGATATCCAGTGAAGCAGTAAATAAGGACTGGGAGAAGAAACAAGGTAAGGCTAGATGTTCCCAGCCTGTCCTTGCCCTCTGGCTACATCCCCAGGGTAAGATGCCCCAACCTCTCTTCACTGTAGGGAATGAGAATGTTGGAGATAGGGGAGGTGGCCAGGCTGCACCAGGCCAGGCTTCTTGGAAATTGACCAAGAGACAGAGGTGGAGAGAGCTGCCTCCTTGCTACTCCTTTATTTTGAAATCACCCCCTGTAAGATTACCCTCCCAGACCAAACTGTTTCCTTTTTATCTGCCCTCACATTTAGAACTCCCATAAAGAGAGCCATAAAAGGAGTGGTGCCCTCAGATTCCCATTTGCAGGTGTTCAAGATGCAGAGTGTCATTTGAATCTCCCCGCAGGCCAGTAGATTCACTCCATCTGTGCTTGCAATTCAGCTGGGACTGGCATTTTTCTAATGTGAAGCTTTCCCAAAATGTCTGTTTCTCCTTTTTTTTTTCCCTCCCACACCAAAGGAGGAAAAAAAAAATCAGTGTTTCCAGCAGAATTATTAGGACCAAGCATAGCCCCTTATTCCCCAGCTCACATTATGACCATATTACAAATACATTTTGGGTATCAACCTTAAAGGTTGTTATGGTTCCCTCTTGCTTTCTCCTTTCATTATACAAGCTTTCCAGTTATTCAGTATTTTGTTCTCATTAGAACACGGCTTGTCACATGTTTTCACCAGAGACATTCATCACCAAGGTCAAAGGGTGAATATCGTGATCTATTATGCTTAGAGGAATCTAATGAAAAGCCACATAATTATCCAATTTAAAGAGAAGCATGTAAAAAAGAAAGAGAGCACTTGCTATAATTTAAATTGTTTTGTTTCCCTGAAGCAAAATTCAGCACCTGATTGACAGGATCTAATGATAATTCTTATTGATATAGTGATGTTAATTGTGAGGAGATATTTAATAAGTCCCATATTCGGGAGGCAAATGCATGCTCTTAACCTGCACCTGAACCTGATTTTTGATGCAGCGTGGGGATGAGGTACAGATACAGATAAGTGAGCACAAGTGGATTTTCAGTCTTGTGTGGCAGAATGGAAATTGGAATCTTCAGAATCTATTAGGAGAACAATTCCACAGTTGCTCACACTTTTATAAATTATACTGTATATTATAGAAAGACACAAAGTCAGGGGAGGTGCAAGAAGAGGGTATTGTCATGACTTTGCCAAGAAGTTTTGCGGTAGCATTTGGTGATGGTGGTGTTTTCAAGCACAGACACACACGAAAGAATTTGATCTGTCTGTATTATCAAACAAAATGCACTCATGAATTCCAAGTCCTGGCTCTCTCCTCTCACACGCCCTCTCTCACCCCATTTTGAAAAAACCAAGACCAACTTTGTAATGTAGGTTCAGATGACTTCTTACACAGGAGCAAAGCCACTTGGGAAAACTGGCATCAGTCTAAACTCCAAACAGAGTGATAGGTGAGTATTGAAAACATCAACTAGTTGTTCACCCACCAGGGTTTCCCCAAACAAAAGCCAGCACCAGTTCAAGCTTTCTTAGAGGCTACGTCCAGTTCATTATCAGGTAAGAGAAGATGGGGCACCAGAACTAGTTATGCATGATTGGACTCCAAAAGCTATAGCCTATCTAGCTCATGTTTTTATTTTGCATTAACGAAGTTTTAGTTTTTTCTACTCCTTGGGAAACTAATACTATTATACTCTTCTTTAGGAAAATAATACAAAATTTTAAAAAATAAAAACTACTCTAAAAACTGGCTACAGATTTTTTTAAATTTCTAATGTCTTATCTATTTTTTTCTATACTCTTTAAAATAAAAAAAATTTCCCAGGCCTGCCTTGCTGGCCCCAACTCCACCCCCAACCCCCCACCACCCCCAACCTCCCTGGGGGCAGGCACTGAGCTTTGATTGAGACTGCGCGTGGTGGTGCATTCAGCTTTTAGCAGGATGTAAACAGGAGAATCACTATGAATCTGATCTAGTAGTGAAACACTGAACACCCTGTGGACCCTTCCCTAAAATACAGAAAAATAAAATAAATTTTAAAAAGAACCAAAGTGACTCAAATCTGAGAAAAATTAAGTTCTGAAATTGAGTTCAAATTATTTTTTTAATTCCAAGTTACATGTTACTTATGAGAAAAAAAAAATGACATGGTGACAGTTTTAGCATGTCTGGGTCAATATCAAAGCATATTTAACGTCTGAAAAATTAAACCAAAGAGAGTTAAAATCTGAGCCACAAGGGGCCCCTGGCACCTGGAAAGCAAGTAGTTCACATTCTAGAAATGGAAACCCAAGCACCAAGATACATATCACAGGAAACAAGAGTATGGTTTTGCTTTTGCTTGGCTTTTGTTCTTTGCAGTACCAGAGATTGAACCTGGGGTCTGGCTAGGGTGTGCCAGACACAAGACTCAATTTGACTGAGCAAAATACTACTAATGTTTAAAACAACCCAAAGTAAGATTTTTCTCAATCCCAGCAACTGGGATCTGGCCCATCCTGGTTGATCAATAAAAGAGCAAAGACCAAGAAATTCTCTATTTTACTTCCTGAGCTTACTTTCTTATTTTTGTTTTCAATGCACACATCCCTACATCTTGAAAATGTTCCAAATATAAATTGTACCAGCACTGAGCCAAGAACTTACCTTACCTGAAAATAAAGTCAACTTAATTGCAGATGACTGAATTGACTGCAGGTTATGACACCGATGGCAGCTGAAACTGCTGCTCTGATTTCCAACTTCCTCAGCCAAAGCATTACATCATGTGCGGGAGATTATAATTTCTCTGAAGAACACTTCTGGTATCTCGCCACTCAAAAAGTGATATGCCAGCAAATTGAAAAGAGTTCAGAGAAAAGCAATAAAAATAATTAAAGAGGCGCTTAGATTGACTGATGGAAAGAGATGAAAGAATTAAGTGCGGGCTGCCTGGCCCAGTGGTGACCCGGCGATTACAGGAATGAGGCTCAGGTATCTGGAGGGACGCAACTCCCATCTGAAGTGGCCATTCACCCACACAGAATAACAACGCAACCATGAACAGTGACTGCAAGCCTGGCTTTGCTTCAGGCAAAAGCCATACATTTATAAGTATAAGATGGGTAAGGCAAGGATCCTGAGAACTATCAGTAGGTTGTTAAAACCAGCAGTTGCTTGGAGGTATTCTCACCCTGACTAACTATGTAGGCTGATACCTGTGAACTGAGTGACTGCACCGAAAATAGCAATGTGTAATAGTGGGGTCATGCTTGGCATGCCTGTCGTTCTAGTCTTTCAAATACATACTGCTTTTCATGACATACCAATTATGGCCAGACTATATCTCAAGTAAGTGTTTCAAAATTAAAAAAAAAAAAAAAAAGCCAGAGCCACGTCTGCCCTGGGCAGTTGCCGAGAGCCCTTCTGCCTTTCTGTGTGTCTCTCCATGTAGCTTCAGAGCTGGCCTGGAGGCTGAGCTGGCCCCCTGCTGCCACTGTGATGCTGTTTAACCCTACTCAGCCTATGCCACACACCTGGGTTCTTGAAACAGTCAGCAATCCAAGAAAAAGAAAGTAAGGACTTACCTCTCAGAAATAGAGAAATCATTCCTAAAATTTATTTGGAACCACAAATGACCTAGAATAGCAAAAGCAATCTTGGCCAATAAAGACAAGGCAGGAGGCATCACAATTCCTGACTTGAAATTATACTACAAAGCCACCGTGATAAAATCAATGTGATATTGGCAACGAAATAGACCTGAGGATCAATGGAATAGATTAGAAGGTGCAAAAGCATCTATGAACACACTCAGCCATCTGATCTTCGACAAAGGGGCCAATCATACTTACTGGAAGAAAGACAGCCTCTTTAACAAATGGTGCTGGAAAAGTTGGCTTTCTACATGCCAAAAACTAAAACTTGACCCAGCTCTATCACCATGCACTAAGTTAAAGTCAAAATGGATTGAAGATCTAAACATTAAAACAGAAACACTCAATCTCCTGGAAGAGAAAGTAGGAGGAACTCTTGAAGACATAGGGGTAGGTAAAGAGTTCATGAACAAACATATATTCACACGGGAAGCACTTGAAAGAATCAATAACTGGGATCAACTCTTCTTGAGGAGCTTCTGCACATGAAAAGAAATTGTCAACAGAGTGAAAAGACAACCCACCAATTTTGAAAAAATCCTAACTAATAAGCAATCAGACAAAGGTCTGCTGTCTAGAATATATAAAGAACTAAGATATATTAGGGCCCTCAAATTTAAAGACCCAATTCAGAAATGGGCATCTGAGATGAATACACACTTCTCAGAGGATGAAATTAAAGAAGCGAATAAATATATGAAAAAAATGCTCCACATCGCTATCCATCCATGAAATGCAAATAAAAACAACACTGAGATACCATCTCACTCCAGAAAGAATGGCTATCATAAGGAAATCAACCAACAACAAATGTTGGCAAGGTTGTGGGGAAAAGAAAACACTTCTCCACTGCTGGTGGGAATGTAGACTGGTACAACCATTGTGGAGGTCAGTGTGGGGACTCCTCAAAAGAATAGGACTAGAAATCCCATTCAAGCCACCTATCCCCCTAGGGATAGTTCTCAGAGGAACTGAAAACATTATATCATAGTGATATATATGTACCTATGTTTATAGCACCACAATTCATGATAGCAAAATCTTGTACACAACCAAGATGTCCATCACATGAGGAATGGTTGAAAAAGATGTGTATTTCTATATAATAGAGTATTACTCAGCTATTAAGAATGATAAGTTTGAAGCATTTATACTGAAGTGGATGCCACTTGAACATATACTCATAAGTGAAATAAACCAGACACACGTGTGTAAATATCGTATAGTCTCCCTAGTATAAGAAGCAAAAAGAAGAAATACAAATGGAAATGTACAACAAGTAAAAGCAATTGAGTCAGATAAGGAAAAGTGAATGGCATATGCTGCAGGATACTAATCAGCTTTTCTTCTGGATGGTTAACAACTTAAGTTCACAGATCAAAATTGGAGAAATAGAAGAGCCACAAGGCCAGCCAACATTTTGGCCCTAGCCTTTCAAGGTCAGTGAAGACTCAGGACATAGGAGAACCTGTACTGTAACATCATGAAACTCAATTGAGCTTCAAATTTTCTGAACAAGGAGATTATGGAGCCACAGAGGAAAAAGATTGAAGTTCTATAGTGTGCCTGGGTAGAGTCACATGGAGAGAAAACTTTCTCTCAGGCTCTCACAAAGAGCAAACTGGTCAAGCATTGGCCGTGACTCATCCACATAGTTGACACAAAGGATCTACAGAATACGGTACAGGACTATAAGATAAACCCTGAGGGGACTTCACTGACCTAATAAGAAACAAAAAGTACATGTGTTGGTAAATAGGTCTTGTTCTATCTAGGTCTTAACCATCCAGAAGAAAAGTATAAAAATGAGGTCTACACCATGGGCCCATAATAATAAGTTGAGCTGTAAATAGCTATGGTTGACAACTTCTTCAGATAACTCACTATTGTTGTGGAATGCTGGACTGTGTTGAATCGTGTCATCGAGTTCAGGCACCTAAATTAGTTGAATGACAATGGAGTGCCCATCTTTGACAGATGTAGACAAAGGAAAGGGTACAGAAAGGAAAAATCATGAGGTGTATGTATGGACAGTACAGTTGGGTTAGATAATACCGTGCTTCTACATAATTCTATGAGAGGCAAGATTTGCACTAATGGTAGTTGGACAGGATATTATGTCCAATATGGACAACCACTAGAAAAATAACAAGGTAGGAAAATAACAAGGTATTAATTATTGAATCTTTGATGAAATTCAGGTATAAAAATTAAGACACGCAAACAGCTTCACTCTTAATTTACTGTTAAGAGACATATGCTATAATAATGTCTGTAAGTATAATATCATGTATGCACCTTCTATGATACCAAAACATTATGAAAACAGTTTGCAATGTATTCATTTATCAAATCCATCTTGTCAAGGTATCTTAAAACTGTCTCATTGACATTTGTACTTCAATAAAATTTAAAAAAATTAATTAAATAAATAAAAGAAAGTAAGGACTTATTAACATTATGGTTCAAATCCCAATGCTGTGACTTCTCTGCCAAGTCATCTAGAGAAGGTTACTCAACTTCTCTGAGCTGCTGTTTCCTTACTTGTGCTATGGAAATAAGTATTCCTTCTACCAGCACTGTTGAATGATGTCACTCACACAAAATGTATCTTAGGGCCAGCAAGATAGCTCAATAGAATAAGCAGTTGCCTGGCAAGCACAGGGTCCTGAGTTTAATCCCCAGTACCGCAAAAAAAAAAAAAAAAAAAAAAAAAAAAAAAAAAAACAGTATATCAGAGTACTCAGCCTGCACTGAGCATTCAGTACACAGTAGCTGTTGTTCTTACTTATATAATTACTACTAAGGGCTTGGGAGACCTTGAGGCTCAACACATATCTGGCTTTCCCTAAAATACTCCCCCATGAGTGAATGTCAGTCAGTTCCCTCACCTGAGGGACTGACCCAGTGCCGGAGCAAATCCTACAAAACATGCTGTTCCTGGGCCACTGATTCCTGAACATCCAAACATGCCAGTTTTCTTCATATCTCACTATAGATTCAAGGACCAGATGTTTGCCTTGGACATCCCTGGCTTATGCCTGCCAGCCCACAGGGATATTAACTGCACCTTCTCTCCCCAATGGGAGAGAGAAGTTATGATGATAGACAGGAATCACACTAGTTACAGGCCTCCTGACACCCCGTCTCCTGAACCTCTTCTGCCTTGTAGCACTGCTTAATAGCGAAATTTTTTAAGCACATGGAAGGTATGAGAAAAAAGTATCTTTCATCAGCCCCGACCTTCCTAGGTCAAAAGTTGAGAGTTGCCCTCAGCTTTATGACTCAGGATAAGGTGAATGGACCCACACTTCCCTACTGCACATTGTGCACATTTCAGTGTGCACAGGCTAGAGCTTTGCTTGGGGTCTGCCTTGGACAGACAGTCTTCCCCATTCCCATTTTCACCATGCAGTAGTTGAATTTTTTTTCCCTCGAAAATGTCCAATAACAAATTGCATGCTTTTTTCCCCTGGCTGAGGGTTCTAGTACAGTGTTGAATTAAAATAATCTATTTTATAACTTAAATTTTACTTTGGATTCTTTTAAGCAAATGAAATATAGTAATAATGTGTCTTGGGTCACCATGCTGATGTTGAGGAACAACTGGGTTCACAGACAGACGTGTTCAGCAGAGTTCACGAACTCCATTCACTAACTCCGTATCAGGTGATGAACACATCCAATTCCATCTCCCCTGTAGGTACATAAGTGTGGGGGCCATCTTCCCCACAACTGTGGAAGGAAATAAGCCCATGAACCAAAGTGGCACTGTAGTCCCTCTTTTCATTCTAGTTGTGACAATTCATTTTACAGAATGAAGTCTTTCCTGTCATGCCCCATGGCATCCAAGACCTGGAAAAGTAAGGGCAAAACTCAGTCCTGTCCCACAAGCTCTGCTGCACAACCAATCCAATGAAACTGCCTACCTAAAAAGACTTTTTCTACTTGCTAACTGACCATAAGCCTCTCATCTGTGGCCTGAAGACTAGCTTGACCCAGGGCCTGCTGTCACTCTCCAGTCAGAACCAGCCAGCTCTCACCTACACCCAAAGGGCAGGTGAAATTTCTTTCAAAATAACTGGTTTAGATTTATCTATCCTAAAAAGACCCCTAACCTTTCCTTTGCTGTCTAGGCATAGCAGAGGCCAGCCTGTGCATGTAGCCTGGGATTGCAATTCTATTCATTTCCAAATCTAATTTCCTCTATGGCAGACTTGTCTCTATTGTTGTTGTTTGACTTTGATATAGTGTTTGGAGTTGGGAAAGCTACTTTTGAACCTAGTTCCAATCTTTACTGCCAGTATGAAGTCACACAAGTCACGGACTGTCCCCATGCCTCACTTTCCTCACCTCTCATTATAGTCAGGTCACCTGCAAATTTTAGCTTTACTTCTTCCTTCCAATCTGTGTGATTTTTTTTTTTTTTTCATGTTTTACTGCATTGGCTGAGACCTCCAGTATGCTGTGGAATTAAAATGGAATGCCCATCCTTGCCACATTTCTACTCATGGAAAAGGGTCAAACATTTCCCCACCACCTGTGTTACTGGTACATTTTTTGTAGATTTCTTCTTACCCAGTTGAAGAAGTTTTTGGCCAGTGCCATTTTACCCTGAGTGCTGAGTTAGACAAATGTGTTTACTCTACCAGAGATGATCATGTTTCTGCCCCCAATCTTGTAATTTATTAAATTACAGAGATCAACATTCAAATGTTTATAAAGAATGCTGTGTTCTTACAATAAATTCCACTAATTGATAGACTTAACTTGATAATATTTTTATTTATTTATTTTTTTAATTAAAGAACAAATATCAACGAGGCAGTTTCAAGACAAACTAACAGGACAGATTTGATAAATTAATACATTGCAAACTGTTTTCATAATGTCTTGGTATCATACAAGGTGCATACATGATATTATACTTACGTTATTATAGCAGATGTCTCTAATCGATGAATTAAGAGAGTGTAGCTATATACTTATTTTTTATAGCTGAATTATATCACAAATTCAATAATTAATACTTTCTACCTTGTTATCTTCCTAGTGGTTGTCCATAGTACTAGAAGCCAATATAGAGGGCTGGGGAGATGGCTCAGTAGAAGCCAACATAAATATCTTGTCCAACCACTATTAGTGCAAATCTTGCTTCTCATGGTGTTAGTTGTTTTGTGTCGTGTTATTGGTATAAGGCTATAAGCATTATATCTGCTTTATATTTGCTTGCTATATTTGGGAATCAAATGAGATTAAATAAGGCTGCTCTACCCACTGTTTTTAGACCTGAAGTGAGGCAGAAACATCTTGGCAGAAGACTGTGGCAGAGGACAGTGGCTGCTTTGTGGTAGCCAGGAAGCAAAGCCCGTGGACAAGAGAGCTCGTGTCCACGGATTGCCTCCTGCTTGTGTTCCACCCAGGTCCCCAGCCCTTCAAATAGTGCTGTCCACATCCAGGCTGACCCCCCACTCAGCATACGGAGTCTCCACACAGCAGTCACCTCTGGAAAGACCTGCATAGACACATCCAGAATTGCACTTCATTAATTTCCTAGGTGTTTCTCAACCCAACGAAGTTGGCAGTCAAAGTTAACAATCTCATTTGTTGAGTAACTAAAGGAAGAGCATTCAGGATTATGCAAAGGATACATAAATTAGGATACTTCCAATAAACTGTGTCAGAGTTGTGTTCATCCTTGTCCCTCCCAAGTCCAGTGCTGCTCCGACCCCAGTGCTGATGTTGAAGGCCTGCACAGGCTGCCAGGGAGCACTCCTCAGACCCCACACCAGGACCGTGCCACACCTTCCACCGGTTTCCTGGAGCTTTGACCTCTGATACCTCACACCTGAGACCATACCTCAGTCTTGGCCTTGGCCACCAAGAGCTGTTCACAAAGCCTTATTACCTTCCAGCAGAAGCTAAATCTAATGACCGATAGGTAGGAGGTTCATAGCAACTCGGAGTCCTTGCTTCACCATATCACAACCCTTCCTTCTGCCCCATGTTACTTCTCTCGCCCCTCCTCACAGGTATTATTTCCAGAACACTCTCCAATAAACTTTCTTCACTCAAGTCCCCCACTCAGCATCTGTTCACTTGGGTAAATGGCTTAAAAATAAGCCCTAAACCCTGATATCTTCTTTTTAAATGCTACCTCTGGGAGCAGATGTAATTAACTGAATGACTTCATTATATGTCTGTCTTCAAATACAGAAAAACTTAAAATATATATAGGACCTAAGTTAAAAGTTCACTGAAAAGGAGAAAACTTTTTTTTATTAAATAGTAAAGCCGTAACTGGCAATTTGTAGGGAAGTCACCACTGCCAGCTAATCTATCCTTCAAAAGTTCAATAAACAAACAAAACCACCATCATGGAGCCCGAGTTTCAGGAGCATTCACTTAACATTGAAAGTTCGGGTATGAAATGTCACAGACATTCCTTTTGGAAACAAGTAAGTATAGCACAATTACAGGGGTGGAACTCTCGGCTCTGATGTGGGTCACAGGCTTCCACAGTCTGTGAGATGGTATTTCAGTCTCATGATCTCTTATAAAAGAGTGACCTAGAATCTTCATGAGAATGGCATGGCTTACATGCTGCACACTTCATGACATTCTTTCAAGTTTGGTTTCTTTGGGAAGGCAGAACAGAATCTGTCAACAGTGTGGTGAGATGTTACAAGCCATAAGGTTGTGGAACCCTGTGGTGTAAGTACCTGGCAGGTGCCAGAGGATTGCTCCTGGTGATGAACACCCCTTCTCTTGTCGTAAGGTAACCCTGGGGGAAACCACAAGCCCATTAACCACATGATTTTCTCATTTATGCAGCAACCATTCAGAAATTGTGTTGAAAGCTAAAGCTATATAAGAGAGTGTTAGGATTTATATCAAGCTGTTCCCCCAAAACCCCCACATGCTCACAGGAAGGCTTTGGAGTATGGCAGTATATTAGTCACCAGCAGGGCAGTCCACTGAGAAGTTGTAGTTGACCTGTTCTGAGTAAGAGGGCTCTGGTCAGAAGAGGTGGATCACTGGCAGAATGTCCCGTAAGGGTTTCTCCCTACCTGGTTCCTTTCTTATCCCTCTCTGCCTCCAGCGACCGTTCTCTAAGCCATTTCTCTTCCATGCTGTCCTGCCTTGGAGCAAACTGGCAATGAAATGAAATCTCTACAAATTGTGAGACAAAATAAACCTTTCTTACCTTAATTTGCAGGAGTCATGTCTCAACAGATGACCAAGAAAGTAATTAAGATATAAAAAGACCGTCAGAGTTGCTTAATGAAGAAAAGGGCTTTTTTAAGAGAATAAAAAAAATAGAAATGATAGAGAATTTCACTAAACAAGATGATAGGAATTCAACAATGGTTGTTACATTGCATATTGCTGTCTCTAAATTAACTGTTTAGATTACCAGATATAAGTATGAAAAATGTTTCCCAAATAATTAACCATCAACTATTCCCTCCACTGGACCAGTAGAAACTAGCAATACAATAACCCTAGCTATCCTGTGCATATAAATATATTCTTTCCCTTCCTCCTTTCTTTCTCTTCTCCTTTCCCTCATCCCCATTTGTTCCCTTTGAGCAGTTTCTTTCCCCATCACAATACCTTTTGTACCTTTCAAGTTTTATTTACTCTTAAAGATTCTTACAGTAGAGAGACAATATAACGTTTACACATGAGGATCTGATTTAGTTCATAGTTGCATACGATTTACTTATAAAAGCCTCAAGTTTATCTTTTTAATAGCTGAATAACATCCATTGTTTAAAAATATCACATCTTTTTTATCTATTACTCAGTTGAAGGGCATTTGGTTGTTTCCAAGATTTAGCTATTACAAACTGTGTTGCTATAAACATGGGTGCACATGTATCACCAGGGTGTGATTTCTTTTAGTTCCTCTGGAAAAATACCCAGGAGGGGAGTATCTGGGTTGAATGGAACCTCTAATCCTAGTTTTTTGAGGAATCTCCACACTGATTTCCATAGTGGTTGTACCAGTCTGCATTCCCAAAAAGAGGGGAGAGGGGTTCTTTTTTTCCCATAGTCCCTCCAGCATTTGTCATTGGTTGACACCTGGCTGATAGGCATTATTTCTGGGGTGAGATGAATCTCAGTGTTGTTTTAATTTGCATTTCCTAAATGGCCAAAGATGTTGAATTTTTTTAATATATTAATTTGCCATTTCTATTTCTACATCTGGGAAAGTATGTACTCATCTCAGATACCAATCTTTTGACTGGGTCTTTGAATTTGGGGGACCTAGATTTTTTTTCTTTATATGTTCCAGATGGAAGTTCTTTATCTGAGAGATAGTCAACTAAAACTGTTTCCTAATTTATGGGTTTTTTTTTATTTTGTTGGAGATTTTCTTTTGATGTGCAAAAACTTTTGAATAAGATGAGATCTCAGTTGTTGATACATTAAAATATTTCCCATGTTAGGTTTCAGGGTAATAATAAGCTTCTCTCTGGCTAGTTAAAAACCTAACCTTGCAGATCAAAAACTGGAGGAAAGAAAAGGCTGAAAGGTCAGCCAACCTCTTGGCTCTAGGCTTTCAAGGTTAGTGAAGACTCAGGACATAGTAGAACCTATACTGTAATATCATGGAACTCAGTTGTGCCCCAAATTTTCTGTTCAAGGAGATTATGGAGCCACAGAGGAATCCAAACAATGATGTATAGTGTGCCTAAAGGGAGTCACATGAAGAGAAAACATTCTCTCAGGCTTCCACAGAGAGCAACTTGGTCAAGCAATGTCCGTGACTCATCCACATGGCTGACACTAACAAAGAGCAGCACAGGGTTACAGGATTAACCCTGAGGATACCTGACTGACCTTATCTGATACAAAAGTTACATTTTTTGTTATAAACGTCTTGCTTTCTCTTGGTCTTGCTCATTCAGCACAAAAGTATAAAAAGGAGGTATAAAAAGTAAAGCCATGTTAATATACTGAGCTGTGAATGGCTCAAGTCAATAACTTCTGCAGATAACCCACTATTATTGTGGACTGCTCAACTGTGTTGGATTGTTTTGCTGAATTTATGCACCTATAGTATTTAGATGCCAGTAGGATACCCATCTCTGACAGGACTAAACAAAAAGAGGCTACAAAGAAAGGATCATTTTGTATTTGTATATACAGAATAGTTAGAATAAATATATAGCTACTTTAGCTTAACTGAATGAGAAGGTTTGTACTAATAGCATCTGGACAGGATATCCTTTCTGCTTCTTGTATTACGGATAACCACTAAGAAGATAAAAATGTACAATGTATTAATTAAAATTTAAAAAAGAAATATTTCCCATGCTGTTTGATTTTTATTCATAAAATCTCTGCATACCCCTATATTTTTAAGATTTCTACCTACTTTTTCCTCCAGTAGACTTTTCTGTTTTAATATTTAGATCTTTGATCCATTTTTCCTTTAGTGCATGATGATAGACATAGGTCTTAGGTATGTGGAAAGCCAGTTTTTCCAGTACCATTTATTAAAGAGGCCATCTTTCTTCCAGGGAACATGCATGGCACATTTTTCAAAGCTAAGTTGGCTGAGTGTGTTTGCAATTGTGACTGGATCTTCCAGTCTGTTCTATTGATGCTCAGTTCTGGTTTTTTGCCAGTACCATGCTGGTTTTATCACAGTAGCTTTGTAGGATAATTTTAAGTCAGGGACTGTGATGCCTCCTGCCTTTCCTTTGTTTCCCAGGATTTCTTTTGCTATTCTAGGTTTCTTCTGATTCCAGATGAATTTTAAGAATGTTTTCTCTAGATCTGTGAGGTATACTGATGATATTTTAGTCAGGGTTGCATTGAATCTGTATAACAATTTTGGGAGTATGGACACTTTAACAACGTTGGTTTTTCCTATCCAGGTGTAAGGAATCTCCATTTTCTTAAATCCCCTTCTCTTTTTGACAGTACTTTAATTTTCACTGTATAGATCTTTTGCTTCTTTTGATAGATTGCTTTCTAAGTATTTCATCTTTTATATGTTGTTGTGGAAGGTATGGTTTCCCTAATGTCTTTCTGGGTGTGTTTTTTTGTTTGTGTACAGAAATGTTATTGACTTTTGAGTGTTGACTTTGTATCTAGCTATGGTACTGAATTTAGCAATTAAATTTACAAGTCTTTTAGTGGAGTTTTGGGGAGTCTTCTATGTAGAGCATCATGTCATCTCTGAATAACAATAATTTAACTTTTTCCTTTCCTGTCCTTATTCCTTTATTTTTCTCTCTTTTCTAATTGCTCTGGCTAATGTTTCTAGAACTATATTGAATAAATGTGGTGACAGTGGACATCCTTGTATTATTCCTGTTGATATTTTACATTGAATTTATTAATTTGAGTAGAATGAACCATCCCTGCATTCCTGGGATGAATCCTACTTGGTCATGTTATATAATCTTCTTGATGGTTTGCTGCATTCTGTGTGCTATTATTTTACTGAGGTAGAAAGTACAGATTTATTCCACACTTGTGCAACACTTCAAGCAAACAGCCCAGGTTGGGGGAGGCCCTGATATGTGTGGTCACTTAGGCTTCTCTCTGGCTGCTCTGCCACCTCTCCAGAGTGCCTTCTTTGTCTACACAATTAGATTGGTCACAGAACCTCTATTCTTTTGCCCTCAGGAAAGAGAACTGGGTAAGAGACTGCCTTCTGAGCAAATGAGACAGAAGGTAAACTTATTTCTTCTTCTCCCTCTCTGAAACTGATGACTTTGTCACCTACCAACACAGCCTGCCTGGACATCTGGCAGTGTTAACCAGACTGACTTAAAGCCTGATATCCTGTTAGGTCTGCATGACCTATAGTCCTGCGCCCAAGAGTTTCCAGTGCAGTGAGGAAGAAAGTGGATAAGTCAACAATCAATTCTAAACCTTATGGCCCAGGAAAAGAATGACAATCGTGCTGTGGCAGAGGTAAGATAAAGAATGAGAAGATATGAGAGCACTGTTGCAAACCTGTACAGACAGGATGATCAAGTGGTACATAAGCTTAGACTTAAAGAGAAAGAAAGAATGGCTGAAGAACAGGGACTAGAGGAGCATCCTAGACACCAAAAAATTAAAACTGAGCATCAGTAGAACAGACTGGAAGATCCAGTCACAATTACAAACACACTCAGCTAACTTATCTTTGAAAAAGGTGCCAAACATGTTCACTGAAGAAAGATAACCTCTTTAAGATGAAATGGCACTTTACTTGGAAGACCCAAAAAACTCCAACAAAAGCTACTAGAATTGATACACAAATTCAGTAGCATAGCAGGATACAAAGTCAATACTCAAAATTCAATAGCATTCCTCTACACAGATAACAAACACACTGAGAGGGAAACTATTGAAACAATACCTTTCACAATAGCACTGCGGAAATGAAATACCTTGGAATTCACTTAACCAAAGAAGTCAAAGACCTGTTCACAGAAAATTACAGTACCCTAAGAAAAGAAATCATAGAGGATTTCAGAAAATGGAAAGATGTTCCCTGCTCCTGGATAAGAAGAACCAACATCATGAAGATGGCCATACTCCCAAAATTGTTGTACAGATTTAATGCAATCCTTATCAAACTGCCACCAACATACCTCCCAGACCTAGAGAAATCATTCCTAAAATTTATTTGGAACCAGAAAAGACTTAGAATGGCAAAGGCAATCCTGGTTAACAAAGACAAGGCAGGAGGCATCACAATTCCTGAAATTATACTACAAAGCCTCTGTGATAAAATCAACATGGTATTGGCAACGAAATAGACCTGAGGATCAATGGAATAGATTAGAATATGCAAAGGAACACACTCGGCCACCTGATCTTCGACAAAGGGGCCAAACACACTTACTGGAAGAAAGACAGCCTCTTTAACAAATGGTACTGGAAAAACTGGCTTTCTACATGCTGAAAACTAAAACCTGACCCAGGTTTATCACCATGCACTAAGCTAAAGTCAAAATGGATTTATGTCTAAACCACACATCTCTGTGGAGAAACTTCACAAACTTTTAAGTTGTAAATCTACTTACCTGACTTGAAAAATGCAGGCAGTTAAGAAACAAGAAGTGCATTCACCTGAGGGTGCGGAAGGATATGAAAAATAGTTTTTCTGTTTGTGTTATCTTATGAAACATAATAAAGATTTATTTATTTATAACATAAATGATAAGCAGATATATCTGGTTTAGCTATATTTTTTCCAAAATGCAGTTACATTTACAATTACATATAGGCAGGAAGAATACCTGAAAATTGTACAATTTTTATGAGTTCCCCGAATCTTTACCCACATTACCTTATGCAGATACTTGATTGAATTGAAACTGAATTTTTTATAATTGGTTCCCACTAAATAAATAAAATCAATTGATTAACAATTGAAATTTGTCAGGGGCTGGCCAAATAGCTCAGCAAATTAAAGCGCTTTGAAAAAAAAAAAAAAAGAAGCACTTGCAAATAGGCACAGGGGCCAGGGGTTGGATATCTAAGCCCTGCCCCTGGGATGCACTGAGACAGCAATTGAGACTGGGCATGGTGGGGCGCTCCCGTATTTCCAGCTCTTGGGAGGCTGTGAACAGGCAGCTCACTATGAGTCTGATCTAGTAGTGAGACCCTGAACACCCTGCAGACTCTTCCTTAAAATAGAAATAAATTAATAAATAAACAAAAACAAAAATTGAAATTTTTGTCATGAACCTGTATCAGTCAACTTTCCATAATTATGAAATATCTAACATAGGCTACTTAAGAAGTAAACAGTTTTACTTGGTTCACAATTTAGAAGAGTCAAAAGCCAAATGAAAATGTTTAAATAATATCTCTAAGGAATGATTTTGTTTTTCTTTGGCATGGAAAATTGAACTAAGGCTCTTGCACTTGCTGGGCAGATGTTATGCCACCGAGCTATAACTTCAACCCTCTATAAAGAATAATTTTAAAATGAGAAATCCTATTTAAGATGAGTAACCCTATTGTTTCTGACCTCTGTGAAGGGTGGCAAAAGGCCACATCTTTAAATTGGAGGAAAGAGATGGAAATGGGTCCTACAACCCCCTTCTGCTGTCCTAAGGCCTACCACAAGGCTCCACCCACCAAAGGTTCATCCTCTATTGGTGGGGCGACCTGTGGACCAAGCCTTTGACCGCAATGGGTCCTCAGGAAACATCATTATATAATTAAAACACACCCAAACCAAAGAGCCTACGTGACTTATGCATGCATGGAAAGCATCTGGGAAGCCCTGATGATGCAAGGGCCCTTGATTTCCTTTGGTTTGTAAAATGGTGACGATGTTGGATAAAACGCTACACTTTTGTAAATAATTCTGAAACCTTGGGTAAAAGGTTTTTCAAACCTTTGTTATATGAATATACATGCAAAATGTGACTGCCCTAACTCAAATACTAAATTAGTTGTAGTGTGAACTAATCATTTCAAGCATTAGTGAAATAATTTTCATCTTGGGATGAAATTAAAGGAGAAACATTTAGGCCAAATCACTGGTGAATTACCCTCAATGTAAGATCACTAAATCCATTAATATTTTCCTAAAGGAAAAAGTGAAAGTATCATCAGTTTCTAATTCTAAAAAAAAAAAAAAAAAAATTTAGCCTGTGGACTGTAGCAAACAGCCTTGTGTGAGAACAGTGACTTATGATTTTTCTTACCTCTCATTTTCATTGTAACTAATGTTTCCTAGAAATCTGCATGAGGGATCTCAGCTTTATCATCCCAGAGTAGTCAAAGGAATTGCACTGGTACAGAGGTATTACCTGGATATCCATGTCCCAAATATGCCAAGCCCAGTGCAGTGGGAATTCTTAGAGGTAGAGACAATGAGAATGAAAGAAAAATAGAAATAAAAGTGCTAGCTGAGGACACTGTTTCCTGACCACGCTTGATTCCCCACTCTTCTGAGACAATGGTCACTCACAGTCTTTGCCAGGGAGCCAACATCCCTCACTCCCCTCCTCTCTCCTTTCCAGGTATCCTGTCACCCACTCCCTCACAATTACTGAGCAACTGTTGCAAAACAGACACAGAGCAAGTCCCTGAGTCTGCAGAGATGAGTCAGGCAGGCATGGTCCTCAAATCACAATCTCACCAAGAAAAATCACACATACAAAAAAAGAACATCCAACAAGAGCTCTATGAGAGAAAGTATCAAGTGTTGAGCAGGCCCAGGAGAGGAGGGAGCTGTGGAGAGGGCTACACAGAGAGCGGGTTTGAGTCCCTGAGTGAAACTGCACTTTCCTGAGCTGCGGGAAGGAAGGAGCAGGGTTGGGGGTGTAGCAGGAGCTAAGACTCAAGAGGAGGTGAGGGGCACACTGAGATGGCCTGGGCCACTGGTGGAAAACCTAGGGCACACGTGCCCCAGGCAGGCTGTTCGTATCACTGAACACTCTACAAGGTTCACCATCACTTACCTAGGCAGAGGCTGAACAGTTAAGAGAGAAAGCAAGTAGCATTTGCAGAGGTAGAGCGGCAGATCCACGTCTGGATTCAGGGAAGGCTGGTGGTAGCAGAATGATGCAGGCTCCTCCTGTTTGACTGTGGGATGCATCCTGACCAGAAGACTCTCATCTTGGGGATATTGCATCACCTTGAGAGCCCTTCTGCCTTCCGCACTGGTGCCTTCATCCTGAGTTGCTGTGAGTCTGTAGTCAGGCGCCATGAGCATGGCTGCCCAGGATCTGAGCTGTTAAAGGCCCAAAGCCTGGGCCAACTCGGCGACTGGGAGCTGGAGCCGGTTAGGGTTTGACACAAAGTTCAGGAGGGCTGACTGGAGCTCCTCACAAGGCCATGCTCAAAAGTGATGGCCAGCGCAGGTCCCAGAGAGTCTGAAGTCAAAGAACTGGAAGTTCAGAGTCCTTCACAGTTTCAGGCAGCCTACAGAGCAATTCCTAGCTGCTCCTTATTTACCTGGTTGTTTTCTTTGTTCTTGCATTACCTAACTGCTACCTACCATAAAAAGGCTTCCAAAATATGACCTGCCAGTCTCTTTGCAGCCTCTGCTCCCATCCACACCCTCTGCTCTGCAGCAGACAACTGCTTGGCGTTGCCCACAAAGGCTCTATTCTGTTTCCCCTCCTTGAATTTCCAGACTTTTCCCTCCACCTGCAATGCTTTCTGTGCTGGTAACTTCACACTTCCCTTCCAAGATCCTATCCTTATTTCATCTTGCCTTGGAAACCTTGTCAAAGCTTGAAACACAGGTGACAACCTCCTCCTCCTGCTTGCTCCCTTTACACAAGAAATTCTGCTCTTCACTGAGCACAGGGCTGTGATTCATTGTCATTGCCACCTCTCTCCCTGGCCCATAATCCCTCAAAACTCCCACAGGGTAGAGAACTCACTACTCTCCTTGACATCTTCCCAATTCTAAAACCACCTACTACCTGAGTTAGGTGATCTGGACTTTTCTTTTAATTCTATTTATTTATTTGTTTATTTATTTATTTGGTACAGGGTCTCACTCTATAGCTCAAACTCATAGTGATCCTCCCATCTCAACCTCACCAGCTCTGGGATTACAGGCATGCACCACCGTGCCCGGCCTCCAGACTTTCATAGTAACTTCTAGTGTAATCAAATCCTTCACATAATAAAATCATGTTACAGAGCTTACATTAGGAAAGCCCACTTAAAGCCTTTAGGCTTTAGACTTTGTAACCCTTTTATTTGTTTATCTTTGCAGTACCTAATGATTACACTCCTATGGAAAGTTGATTAAAATGTATATAACACATTTTAATCCTTTCAAGTCCCCTTCCCTCTCCTTCCTCCCCAATCTCCATCTCTGAAGAAAGCAGGATATCAAAGGTGTGAGATTATCCCAAACTCACTAAGCAAGAAAGTGGCAGAGCTAAGACTTGTTCCTGGGGGCTCTGACCTGCTCACAATGCTTGGATCCCATAGTAGGGGAGTGGTACTGAGTACCCAGCCTTAGAGTTTACTGTGGGTACAGTCTCAATCCAGTGCCCAGGGCCACATCCTAGCTCCCTCTAGTCTAATCCCAGCACCCTTACAGAGGAAGGCTGATGTAGGGTTTCCAGGAAACAGGGACAGAGTCCTGTGGAAGGTTGCTAGGGAAACAGCAGCCCAGTTCAGGTTCAGATTGTGGTCAAGGCAGCAAGCTAAGGCTGCAGCAAGGAGCAGAGGAGGAGCTTGAACTATTTCTTCTGCAACTCAGCCCCTGGCATTGACTGGCAAAGCAAACTTTATGTTAGAGTCTGAGTCCTATTGAAATGTCATAAATTCAGAAACTACCAGAGCACCAATTCCTGAGATCTTCAGGTGTTTATGAATTGTCTTGGTTTATTTATTTCTTGAGCAGAAAATACATTTGGAGTTCGAAATTCCAAAGGAACAAAAGAACTGTCCCTCCCACCTTTGGCTCCTTGCCACCTATTTCTCCTCCAAAGTATTGCATGAATATCCAGGAAAACACATGTGCTTACATTCTTTTTTCCTATTTTCAAATAAAGGATGACTATGGATGTGCTAGTCTACATATTGATGTGTTTTTTCACTTAAAAATGTCTTGAAATTTTTTCCACATCTCCACACACAGAGGTGTCTCCATCTCTTTCTATAGCTATACAATATCCTTTTGTATGAGTTTGCCAGAATTTGTTTGACTAGTTTCCTGTTGAGGAACATGTAGTTTATTTCCCAACTGCCATTAATACAAAAAACATTCCAATCAATAGTCATACAGACACACCATTGTGTCCACATGGGAGTGTATTCACAAGACAGATTCCTAGCTGTGGGTCTGCTAGATGGAAGTGTGTGCACTTGTAACTTCAATGTTGCCCCGTGGCCTTCTACTGTCCTAATTAAAAACCCTATCAAAGTTGTAGAAGAGGACTTCTTTCCCCATTGTCTCACGTACTTTTTACCATTGCTGGGAGAAAATACTGACAGAATTAAGGAAGGGAACATTTAGTTAGCTCATAGTTAGCGGAGGTCCATAGTTAGTGGCAGTCCATACTCCACTGGCTCTAAGGCAGATGGCAGCAGTACATGGTAGCAGAAAACAGTGAAGAACAGAGGCGAAGCGGCAGCTATGGTGTCTATCAAGCCTCTCTTTTCTGCCTTCCACACAGACTGTGAAGACTGGAGCTCCTCCCAGGAAGTGGTGGCCGTGGCTGTGAAGATCCGAGCTCCTCTAAGAAGTGGCCCCGAATCCCTCCTCAACCCCTTTATAAACACTGTTAACGCTGAGTCACTCCCGGGCGGCCCTCCCTTCCCTAGGGCCGGCCCCTCGTCCTGGGGCTGGCCCTCAGGGTCCGTGAGGTGAAGCAGGGATTTCGACCCTCTGAGCATTGAGCCAAGCTGACACAGTATATCAATGGCTCTACCCGTGGAACCTTTAACAAACAGCCATCAGTGCCGGGAACTTGACCCGACAAAACCCTAGACAGGGAGTTGGGGTAAGAACGGGACAGGAGACACAAGAAATGGAGACAAGGCAGGGTTCTCATCAAGTCTCATTTATGCACAAGAAACTCTGGGTATATATAGTGTGGAGGCACAGGGAAATGACACCTGTGGTTAAAGGTGCGAGTAACTAGGATGACGGGGAAGTCCCACCCCCGGGGCGCAGCAGGAGACTTACGGGGAAATAGGCGGGGTAAGAATTAGGAACTCAACTCAGCAGAGGAATGGAAGCTTAAGAATATGGCTGAGACTATTATAAAGTGGATACCAGTCACAAGTTTCCCACACATCAGGGATGGTCAGATGATCCAAAGAAGTCACAAACACCAAACTGTTTATCTGAATTTAAAACATAAAGGTCGAGGGAAATGCAAATCAAAACCACACTGAGATATCACTTTTCATGCATATGGATGTGATGAAAAAAAAAAAAAAGTGCTGAAGAGGACGTGGAATAAGAACTCTTACGCCAGGCTGAGGGGACCATAATGTGGTATAGCTGATTTAGAAGCATTCAATTTCTCAAAATATTTCACAAAATTACCATACGGACCAGACATTCCATTGCTATGCACTTACCCAAAAGAATGGAAGATAGCTACTCAGACAAATACTTCTACACGAATATTGATAGCAACAGCATTTTTCACAATAGCCAAAAGCTGGGAACAATTCAAATATCTATGGAAGGATGAGTAAACAAAATGTGGTATATATCCTGGTGAAATGTGCCCCAGTCATAAGAGGAATGAAGCTCTGGTACACAATACAACATGGAGAACTCAAGAAACGTTACACTAAGTGAAAGAAGCCAGACACAACAGGGTACCTGTCATATGATTGTTTCTACATGAAATATTCAAAAATAGGTAAATCTATTGAAATGAAATGAAAACTGATGGCTTCCAGGGCATAAGAGGAGAGGAAAGTCAGGGTAACTGGGCCCACAGTCTCCTGTTCGGATGATGAAAATGTTTTGGGGATAGATACAAGTGGCAACAATTATGACCCAACATTATGAATATACAATATGCCACTGAACTGTTGAAATGCTTAATCAATGTTATGTAAATTTTACCTCAACGATGGTAAAAACTTAAGGTAGAAGTGTCTTCTTTTGCACTGTACTGATACTCTTGGTCATCAACTTTTTGTGACCTGATTCTTGGGACCCCTCCAGATCTGTTTGTGTGGAAGATAATTTCCCAGGGTCTCATTGGGAAAGATGTAGATATTAACTAGTGGCACACCATGAGCCTGGAGCTTTGGAGTTCCTCATCAGAACCCTGAAAATAATCCTCTCCCTTTCACAGAGGACGTGGTGTCCAAGTGGCTCACCTGGTGTCACTCAGCTACAACCAGTGAATGGTGGCCGCAAAGCCAACTTCTGTGTTACCATCTCAGGAAGATCCAGGGACAGTAGGCCTGAACACCCCCAAGGACCACTCCTGATGGGATTCTGGCCAGGCTGCTCCCTAAGAAGCTCCTGGCTACTCTTCCAGGGACCTACTCCTGCCTGCAGCTTAGCTCAGGCACTTCCCTGAAACCCAGCTGGTCCCTGGCTTGCCCTCCTTCTTTACAAAGTGAGTCAGTTCATGGCATCCCACAAGTGTTACATGAATTAAACTGAGCTTAGTAGATTGGAGCAAATGAAATAAAAAGAAATTCATACCATATTGGCTGTAGCCTTATAAACTCAAATTATAATATTTTAATAAAATTACCTTATCTTAGTCTTGATGTGATATAGAATGATAGGAACTCTGATGGTAAACAGACCTAGCTGCAAGTTCTGGATCTGCCACTCTCTTGGTGTTTTCTTGAGAGCTCAGTTCTATAGTTCTATCTGTAAAATGGACTACAAAATATAAGGAGAAATCAACAGTACAATGTGAGAAGATGACTACCACACTTCATTCACAAATTCTTCATGAAGAGCATACTGTAGATACGGCAGCAGCCTGGCAGGGTTTTAAAATAGGTTTTTAATGAAATTAAGAGTAATACAATTCCTGGGTTAAAGGGCTTTCATTCTATGGAAGAAACAGACATTAAACAACTAATTGCAGTTGGGGGCCTCATCTGATTGGAAGGGGAACAAATATCTAGGACGACCTTGTGAGGGAGACTTGGGAGCTCAGGCAGAAGCCTGTGGGTCATTTGTAGGCAGACACGGACAGATCAACCTTCTGCATCCACCTCTGTCCTGGCCACCTGCTTCTGAAAGCACCACTGTGTTGTGGCAAAGGGAGGCCCCATATGGGTGTGGGGCATAAACAAGAAATGAAAATTTCTGGCATTCAGTCAGATTTTAAAGTTTATTAATGCAGACTAGCTCAGCTCATCCCTGCTCAGAGCCTCACACTGCCAGATTCTAGGTGGAAACTGGGAGGTAAGAAAGAGCCCAACTTTCCTGAGTTTGTTTTCTGAATTCCACAGTGGACTTGCAAGGTTCAGCCACAAAGCTGACAACTAGGTATAGACACCATTCAAGTAAAACCATCCCTTTAATCAGGGACAGCGAGTGTCTGTGGGATAAAGCACTGGCCAATAGGCACACAAGTAAAGCCTGAGAAATAAAATTTCCTTGAACAGAAGGCACAAAGGGGGTCACCAAGTAGACCTGAGCTGTTAACTTCTTCTTTGTGACACAAAATATTTTGTAACACAGCAAAATAGAGACAACAGTATAAGGAGGTTTATTTTACTATTCATGTACATTTTTTTTTTTGGCCATCAACTGAATTCAGAATTCAATTGTTTTCATTTGGCAAGGTAGTTGTATCTATTCCAATTTTTTTCTTTTCCCATAGCATTTGTTAAAAATTTATCTACTAACTGGCCTATAGCCATCATTCAGGTAAGCTAGCTAGCTAGTATCTATCTATCTGCATCCTTCTACAGTTCATTTATTTAAATGAGGGCCCAAACAAGTTCTAAATAGTGAATCTTGCTGATAGATCCTTAAATACTGACTATAAGAACCAGTAATATAGCTTAGCGGCATTACTGCTTGCCTGGCAAGTGCAATGTCCCAAGTTTGACCCCTGGTACCACAAAAAAAAAGAGAGATATAATAGCCTACCGATACATATTTTTAAATTTCATTTAAACACACTAACTATAAACATAAAGGGATGCATGTTTAAGGTCCTGTTTACTCTCATCTCATTTCAGATCTCTCTTGGTCCAGCTCTGACTTCACTCAGGAGCCACACATTATGTGTGTTTGCTATGAGACACAAGGACTGTAGAGATGATTGTCTTCTATCAGATGAACTAGAAAGTGGCCTGGGACTCTGGTTTTTATTTGTTTCTCACCTGGAATAAGTGAGTGGCTATTGTGAGGCAGCAGCTGGGAAAGGTGTTGGGCTCATGCTTCTGGAAAGGAATGCCTGCTGCCTCAGGTTGAAGCCTGTTCCCTTGGCTTAAAGAGCAACACTATCACCTGTGAGCAAGTGAGACCAAAGGTCTAAGCTTCTGTGGTTGGCTCACTGCCAGTGTCAGGTGATTACCACCCTGAAAGAAAGAGACAGAAAAACAAAAGGTGAAGGACTAATGGAGACAGAGACAGAAGGTAAGGGTAAGGGTGCATCCATCCATCCACCCCTCACCACAAGAAAGAACAAGAAGAAGCCAGAGGGAGAGGCAGAAATCAATCAACCATGAGACAGAAAATCACAGCACCAAGACAAACACCATCTTCTCAAGTCTGCTAGTTTACTGGATAACGTGGCTCCAATAATAAGCCACTGCACAAGAAACTTACAGGTAAGTGGCACCCTCAGAAGGGTTTCACACAAAGGACACTTCCCAGCCAACTGGCTGAGTTCCCTGTGCTGGCTCCCAGGGTCATCTGAACAACAAGCTTTTGTTCTGTCTTACTGCTATGGTGGAACTGGACAGGAGTATTCAACACACAGTGCATCAACACACAACTGGGTTAGCAGTTTCAAAGGGAATTCGAATCTCGGAAACCCCACCAAAGAGAAAGTGGAGAGGGCGGAGGAGAAAACAGAAGGCTGTGGCTGGCGAGGTGCCAATTAAGGAGGCTTGTTTGGAGTGACTTCACATGGCAGTGAGATCAGGGCATGTAAATGATCAAAAGCAATTGGAACCCTAACCCATCAGTCATGAACGATGCTTATGGCCGGTTCCTTTGAATGCTGTTTTAGTAGTGGTCTCCTATAATACATCTTAAGGAACATTTATACTGTGTTCACTGTGCATTCAACTGTGGCCACTTCAAAGGTTTAGCCAAGTATTTTATGGCCATGGTAAAGGGTTCTTATTGATTTAAATTACAAGCTTGGCTCCCGTCAGCTCCACTTGAGGGCAAAAATGCAATAAAATATCCCACAGCACAAGAGACAGACATATCACATTGAAAATCTTCAGAGATCCTTTTCACTATAATCACTCTCAATGATATTTATTTATATGGGCAAGGTTATCAGAGAGATTTATCTACAATCTTTAAGCAATGGGTGTTTGTCTTGGTTTGAGTATTTGCTTTTTACAAAATCTAGTTCTGACCATGGACCCCCAAAAAGGTCACAAGTGCATGCTGTGTCCCTGGGCTTAGAGATGGTGCCCACACCCCCTGGCTGCCGACAGAGTAGCTCATTCCAAGCACAGTGACATTGATATACTGGTCATCACAGCTGAGGGATTATGGCTTTCAGTTTTCCAATTATTTGCATATCCAGCAGGCCAGACTCAGATGAATGAATGGTGTCAGGATGTGAATGACAAGCCTATCAAGGCAGGGGAAGGCTATCCCAGGATAAGCTGTCAGAGGGACAAACTTCGCTCTGGAGACAGACAAGAACACGCTTTCTATGGGAAGACTGCAAAACGCAGAGGGATTCAGAAGCTGTCAATATGCAACACTGCTTATGCTAGTCACAAAACCCTGGGGTGCTCAGCACCGAAGCAGCTGCCTCGTGCTAAGAAGAAAGCAGAAAGCCAATGAGGGAGAGTCAGCTCGCTTCATTCCTGGCTCCTTTCTTAACAATTTGCCTGAAACATATTCAAGACAGAGCTAACCCCTGGACTTATACAGAAAATAGCAAACGACTATTACGTATCTGACATTTGAAATAGCATGTTTCTGGAGGGTTGGCATTACAAGAGTCATTTCACTTCAAAATGTTATTCCTAATGTAATTTTTTTAAATTCATAAGAGGCACTTGCTAGAATTCAGTGTAGCACTAAAGTCACTCAAAAGACAGAGGTCAAATTCATTTCATTTCTTTTATGTTTTCTTCTCTCTGCTAGATGAAATAAATGATTAAGCCTAGAACACTTGGCAGTTCAGCGAATGTGCTCCGTAGCACCATTACAAGATCGATTTTCTCAATACAGGAGTGTTTCTAGGGTGCACATTGCTTAGCTGACATCTGTCGCCGTTGTCATGGCAGCGCTCTCTCCAGCATAGTGAGAGGTCAGGCCTGACAGGGAAGGCCTCGCTAGCTCTACCCCAGTCACTTCAAGGTTAACAGCCAATGGACCAAAGAAATAGGCAATTATAGTACAGTCAATTCCGGTTAAGGAAATATCTGAGAAGTAAATATGTCTGATAAGTGGATAGAAATGAAACAGCCAATGCTATTGATGCAATCCCATGATATCAATAGCATTTTGTGGTACAGTGTGGTTATTCCATGTAAAATTTCCATGCTCAAAGAAATCTAACAAGAGAGAATAAGCAAAATTCATTACCTTGCCATTAGCCTCTGTACTTGAGGGACAGTGTTCTCATAGATGTGTAGATAAGCAACAGAGGAGCAAACCTTCCTCAAGGAAAAAGTGCAGAGAGAAACCCCCCAGATCTTCCCCCTGTTGGTTTAGTCCCCTGATTTTGCCAGCTACATATCTGAATGAAGATGATTCTAGGCTTTTATGAAGAAAAGCCACTTTGAAATCACAGTTCTCATTGCTATCTTTTATTAATTAGGTTTATTATTTGTCAGGAGCTAATTCCTTCCTAGGAGTTACAACAACCCTGAACCACAACAAATCACCATATGTTAGAACTAGTAATTCCCAAAGATATGCATTTCCACAAAGCACAACCTTTGACAGAGAAAATGTATGATTTTAATAGATATCCAATGGATAGAATTAGAAAAATGGCAGGTGGAACTAAAATGTAAAGATTTTCAATTACAAGTTGCATAGCGAAGGAATCCAGTCACTGACAGTGTTTGCAGGCAGTGCTTCCTGAAATTCATTACGGTGGGCACATTTGTATTACATACTCCCAACTACATCTTGTAGTGCTATAAAGAGATCTTGGGCTTTCATCAGGCACCTCAAAGAATGGCAATGACTTTTCCTCAACTTTGAGATTTTGGGGGTTGTTTGTTGGTTTGTTTTGTATTTTAGGGAAGGGTCTACAGGGTGTTCAGGGTCTCACTACTCGTAGTGATCCACCCATTTACAGTCTCCCAAGAGCTGGGATTACAGGTGTAAGTCACCACACCCAGTCTCAATTGCTGTCTCAGCATGGCCCAGTAGCGGCCCTGGCACAACAGGCCCAGGGATCGAACCCCGAGCCCCTGTGCCTGCTTGGAGGCACTTTAATCTGCTGAGTTACTTGGGTGGCCCTAATTTTGAGATTTTGTTACAAATAAAAAACAATGGGAAATGAAGAGTGTGTGTGTGTGTGTGTGTGTGCGTGCGTGTGTGTATTATAAAATGCATATTTTATATTATTTATTCAATATATGGAAAAGTTAAGAGTATATATATAAATATTTTGCATAGATATTTTTGTGCATGTATACACACATGCATATATATA
This sequence comes from Ctenomys sociabilis, assembly GCA_004027165.1. NCBI lineage: Eukaryota > Metazoa > Chordata > Mammalia > Rodentia > Ctenomyidae > Ctenomys > Ctenomys sociabilis. The sequence continues at coordinate 5,821 of PVKA01005689.1, read as the reverse complement.
TATATATTTATATGTATGTGTATGTGTGTATATATATAATTACTGTGGTTACTGATCACAAATTCTTCTGAGAACGTTCTCATGGCGGCTAGTGACTGCTGAGATGTAGTCCCCCTCAGTCATGTAGAGGGGTGAAATCTCTCTAAGCAGCTCTCAAATTGCACTTGGCCAATTTGTTTCTCTGAATTCCACTGATAGGCCAAAGCCAGCAGTGTGCTTCATGTGCAGGAGCTGGTTGAGCATCTATGTGACCAGCTGACATGACTCCTGTTAGTCAATGGTCTCTTACAACAAGAGGCTTCTCTGGAAGATTCAACAATATTTTCAACAGATTATGTGTGCATTCAAGAAAGAGTGATCCACTCAAATGAACTTCAGTGCAAAGAATTCTATTGTGAGGATGTAACAGGGAATCCTGCAGAAGACTGGAAACAGAGAGGAAGCAAAGTATATTTAGGCCTAGTACAACGTAGAACTGGAACGGAATATCAGAAAACAGGGTCATCCTCTGCAGAAACTTCATCTCTGTCCTGTTTTTCTGTTTTGTTTTTTATTTTAGGACAGGGTGTATGGGGTCTACAGAGTCTCGCTGTGTAGATCGGACGCATAGTGATCCTCCAGTTTACAGCCTCCCAGTTGTTGGGATTACAGGCACTGGAGCCCCCATGCCCAATCTCAGTTGTAGTCTCAGCACACCCAGGGCTGGGCCAGCCAGCACTGCAGGCCCAGGGATGAAACTCCTGCTATGTCAGCCTAAGCAGGCGCTTTAATCCGCTGAGCTATTTGGCCAGCCCTTGCCTTGTTTTTCCTACTCTCTCTCTTTCTGTTCCAACTAGTTCCCTCTGCTACCAGCATGGCTTAACTTAGCATGGACTTTTAGGTAGAGCACATCCTCCTTTTACCTACTCGGCAGTGTCCCAATTCCAAATTCCTACAATGATCTGATCAGCTCTGGCAAGACAATGTGCAGCTGCTCTCCAGGCCAGGTGCTCACTTGCGTTTAATTAGTTGGGGTGGGAGTAAGAGCAGGGAAGGGATTATGAGCAAAGTCACGCAGTTTAACTGTGACTGCACATAGCTGGGAAGATAGCTTGGCGGTCTAAAAACCTGCCCGGCAAGTGCAGGGACCCGTGTCCGATCCCTGACACCACATGCTGCACCAGCCTTGGAAGGAACCCTGGGCATGCCATGCCAGCCACCAAAACTGGGCGTGGTGACACAAGCCTGTAATCGCAGCACTGGGGAGACTGAGACATTAGGATCACTATGTTTCTGAGCGTAGCGAGATCCTGTGCCAAATAAATGAGTAAATGATTTTAAAAAGGAAAATTAAATGCAACTTCTCAGGCTCACTCTTCACAAGAGCAAGAACTATACTAAAATCATGAGTCTTCTATAGGAAATAGACATGACACATGAATTAAATATTCTCCACATAGCCCCCAAGGCTTTATAGATAAGCAAGAATGATGCTAAGATGGTTGTCCAACAGCACAATCATGAATTTGTGCTACTTGCAATATTTTCTGCCATTCTTTATTGGTATGAAATGACCATAACTGCCAAAATATGAACTCCTCCTTCTCAATTGCAGGGGAGAAATGAACTTGGAAAAGCAAAAGACCTGGCTCCCTGTCGTGAGCCCTCACTGGGTTTGTGTCCTCTCTGCCTATACCCTGCAGGGAAGGGAAACCAAGCTGCTGCCTGTTCCCTGTGCAAGTCCCTCCCAGTCCCCTCCCCTGGGCCACCTCCAACTGAGCTGCCACTCTCCCCTCTCTCTGGGCCAAGCAATTGTGAATTGTAATGAACACATGGAGGATTTCAAGGACTAAGCAGGAGGGAATGGATGGCCTCTGGAAGTGGGGGATTTTCTCAAGCAGATAACTTAAATAGACACGGGATGCTGTTTGTTAAGAGAAAGCATGCCAGGTCTGTCCTATAGGGCCAGCTCAGATGCAGCTCCTCATAAAGCCTTCCCTTGCCTGCCCAGATGAAAGAATCAATAATTGCTCCTCAGAGGAAGCATTTATTGTCTCCATCACTGTTTCCCAAATGGGAGAACTCATGGTTCCTGAAATGACAAGCCCACAGGCCCAGTCTGACAATCAGTGCATTAGAAGTTAGGCCCTGTCACGTGAGGAGACATCTGAGCCACCTTAAGTCATAAAATCTCATGGCAGTTCTGAGGTATTAGCCTGGTGTCCCCATGATCCAACATATTCCTCCACTAGTATTTAGACAATCATCAAAATAAAGGCACAAATCATCACCATCATTAAAATGCAATTGCAATCCATCGTTCAGGACCCGGGACGCCTGGCGTGTCCCAAGGGCTCTCACGCCACATGGGCCTGTGTAGAATTAACCAGATGCCACCTCCACTGTTCTGAATTGATGGTGAAGCTCTCATTTCTGAAATGCTGAAAACTCTCTACAGCTTGGTAAATTATATATCTTCTGTGTACACTGGATCAAAGCCATAAATCCCAAGCTTGTTTGGAATAGTGATAGATTTCCAACTTGTTCACCTGTACACCTTGTCAGAGCACCCCGCCTGGCCTGGCTCAGACCCTGTGATGCTAGGCTCACCCTCTAAGCAGGAATGCCTATCACTGCCGAAACAAGAGTACAAACAACTACTTTCTAAGGTCTGGTATGATGGGGAAGGAAATACAGTGCTGGCTCCATTCGAGGATTTTCTGTTATATGTCATCCCTTGCCAAAACTGAGGCTTACTACAGCAGAGATAGAGATGAATTTTTTATGCTTTGACTTAATTATTCTTCTCTGAGTGATTTTTCCAGACTTGTACAGTAGTTATTTTTATCATTCTTTATTCAATATGTAAGATGCCAAGAACCATGCCAGGCATCTGAAAATACAGATATCTCACAGTCTAATGAAAAAGACAAATATATAAATAGACAATGAAATGGAATAAATTCTCCAAACAAGGTGCCTACCAAAGGCAATGAGAAAAAAATATATTGTTAACACTCACTCAGGCATTTCAGGAAAGCATGAAACTTTATTGTATTAGTTTAACTTTATTGTATTAGTTATACATTGCTGTATAACAAGTTATCCCAAAACACCACTGCTTAGAACAACATACATTTTCTCAACAATTTCTATGGGCATAGAAGTTAAGGGCTAGCTTGAAATTTTTCATGACATTGCAAGTGGCTCTTGCAAAGTCACCTCCATTCCCTCCTGTGGCCTCCTCCACTGAGCTGCCTAAGCACTCCAGCTCAGCTTGCTGTCCCTGGAATAAACTGAAAAATTTGAGAGGAAAATGGAGAAAAAAAAGGCAGAAGGCAATGTCTTTTGTGTCTTAATTTTGTACATACTGTTCCTTCATCTTCTGTGTATTTCAGAACTGAAATGCAATGGTTATATATCTTCTGTGTATTTCATTACTAAGTATAGCCTGTACTTAAGAAGATGAAAATTTGGTCCTGTCTTCTGATAAGTATCCACAAACTTGTGGACACCTGTTACAGCTTGTGTCTAAATGTCTTCCAAAGCCTTGTACAGTCATGGGTGGCAGGCTTTTCAGAGATGGCTCAATCTAGAGTGTGTGATGCTGGGATTAGGTGTGTATGATCAGTAAATTTCTCCACTGATTGGTTTGTTATTGTTCTGGCTAGGATTAAGGGTGTGAGTGCTACACCCACCCTAGGGTACATGACCTGCACACAGTATAGGGATGGAAAGAATCTTAACTCCCTCCTTGTTGCTTTGGCCCCCTGAGGGCACCGTAAACTGTTCTCTATGATGGCTCTCTGCCACACCACCCTGCCTTGGAACCAGCCAACTGCGGCCTGGGATCTCCACACACTGTGAGTTGAATAAATGTTGAACATAAACATTTAACATTTCCCCCATTTAACTTTGGATATCTGGGTATTCTGTCTCTGTAATGAGAGAAAAATAACTAAGATCACCACAAATGTGGAAGAATGATAGGTACTCTTTGCAGAGAAGCTGAAGGAAGGCTATAGGAGACCCCAAAAGAGGTGGAAAAATAGGAGCTCCAATAACACTGAGGAGCTCCTTGCTGAGTTTCCCAGTCATTTTCATATTTTAGTTATACAAAATCTTACCAGGAAACCTAGGATGGAAAGACACCACTAACAGTTCTGCAATTTAGGAAGCTGGGTGAAGGAAGGAGAACCCTGAATGTCATATGCTATTTCAGCTGCCATAGTCCTTATCTATAACACAAAGCACATTCTCTGTTAATCTTTGTTTTACCAGGTAACGTATGTGCTCCCTTTCCTATCCCTGGAATATATCCAAATAAAAAAATAGACAAAAAATTTATTAAATTTATATCATTTAGGGGCCGGGGAGATGGCTCAGTGGAATAAGCACTTCCCTGGTAAGCGCAAAGGCCTGAGTTCAATCCCCAGTTCTGCCAAAAAAAAATGGCCCTGTAAATTTGTATAATTTAGACCAAAAAAATAGTTCTATTTATCCTAAAGAGTTACTTTATATATGGTTCCTCATTTCTGCTGAGGCAGCATAGCCAAAACAAGACCGTCTACATACCTATGACAATATTATTGTCATTGTCATCAACATTCTATGCAGTCTTTCTTCCCCCATAACTCAAGTATTTGGGAATCATTGGCTTGGATTCACCACTGAATCAGATTATTGAATTCTTTTTGACCATTGCTGTTGGCACAAGAGCTTGGAGCATGAGCTTGGCAGCATCAATAGAGCTGGAAATGCTCCTTGCCTACTTTCTAGACATCCTACTGGCAATACAATGAAGAAAGTTTTCAGCCAGTCCATAACCAACATTTGATGAGAATATTCACGGCCATGTGGTTTGTAGTAATAACAGTCAGCAAATAAACAAAAATGGAGAGAGCCAGATGATCAGCAAAAAGAAAATGTGTGAGTTTCAAAGTATTCATGCAACAGAATAACGAATAGTAGTGGAAATGAATGGTTACTACAGATACCAACTTGAACAAATCTCACAAACACAATATTGCATATGGAAAAAAACAGGTTGTAGAAGAATATATGTGTCATTCCACTTCATAATGGCTCAAATACATGCAGATTTTGTTTTTAGAAAGCAATAGAATGATAGAGACAAAAATCATGATGGTGGTTACCTTTGGGAGTAAGAAGAGTAGTTATTATACATTTCGTAATTGGGGTGAGTAAATATATAAACATTTTATTGCAAAGTTTTACAACTCACATGCATTATGAATTGGCTTTAAGATTTTATTCAAAAGTTCTTCAATAAAAAGGGCTGGCCAGTGACTCATCCACATGGATGACACAGACAAAGGAACTACAGAATAATGTACAGGACTACAAGATAAACCCTGAGAGGACTTCAATGACCACATAAGAAACACAAAGTACATGTGTTGGTATATAAGTCTTGATCTATCCAGGTCTTAACCATCCAGCAGAAAAGTATAAAAATGAAGTATGTATCGCGGGGTCATAATATTAAGCTGAGCTGTAAATGGCTATGGTTGACAACTTCTTTGAATAACTCACTATTGTTGTGGAAAGCTGGACTGTGTTGGACTGTGGTGTCGAGTTCAAGCACCTAAGTTAGTTGAATGACAATGGAGTGCACATCTCTGACAGGTGTAGACAAAGGAAGGGGTATAGAAAGAAAAAATCATGATGTGTGTGTATAGACAGTACAGTTGGGATAGATAACGCTGTGCTTCTACATAATCCTATGAGAGGCAAGATTTGCACTAATGGTGGTTGGACAGGATATTATGTCGGCTTCTAGTACTATGGTCATCCACTAGGAAAATAATTATTGAATTTT
>PVKA01005688.1:21760-88821 GCA_004027165.1 Ctenomys sociabilis | reverse complement strand
TTTTTTTTTTTTTTTTTTTTTTTTTTTTTTTTTTTTTTGTCTTTTTGAGACAGGGTCTTACTATGCAGTTCAGGCTGGCCTTAAGCTCACTTTGTAGCTCAGGCTGGTCTTGAACTCACAACAATCCTCCTGCCTCAGCCTCCCGAGTGCTGGGATTACAGGCCTGCGCCACCACGCCCGGCTCCCATTGTAGTTTTAATTCCTATGTAGTTTTAATTTCTATTTCGCCACTATATGGCGTTCTAAAAGTCCACTGGGTTACGGTGCTCCCGCCTGGCCACGGTGGTCCCTGCCTCTTTAGGGCAGTCCCTGCCTCTCTAGGGCAGTCCCAGCTCTCTTATCCGGGGCTAAACTGTGGTGCGTCCACCACCCACCCCTCTTTTCCGGGAGTGTTTACCCAAGGTGATCACTGAGATCCAGAGCCGCAGCAAACTGCCTCACCAGCAAGGAAGATGCAGCAGCCCTTTTTCCCCTCTGGTCCGGTCAAAAAGGAAGACGTTCCCGGAAAACGTCCCCGTATGGGCCACCAGTTGTCCGGCGCAGAAAGGAAAACTCAGGCACACCTTGCCTTCTTTGTAGAAGGGGAGATCTCGCTTTATTGCGGAAGCACAGCAGCTTATATAGTATAGCTAAGCCAATCATCAACAGTCACATATTAGCATACAGCCAATCCCGCTCTGTTGCCAGGCAGCCATTTTATTCTGTCCAAACGGACAGGTAGGGCCACACTCTACTTCCTGTTATTCCAAATATGCCAATGTGGAACCCACAAGGAACGCCAAGCCGTTACCCAAAATACCAAGCCGTTGCTTGTACCGCTCCCAACAAAAGTCTTCTGTGTACAGCAGCAATCCCAATGAAAATCTACCAGGGACAGACATAAGAAGGCTCACCCACAATCTCTAGGACAAGCAGGACAGCCCTGTGAATGCAGAGTTGGGCTCTGTCCACTTAAGAGCAAAGCTAGCAGGAAACTTCTGTTGAATGTCTCCAGCAAAGAGACTCCATTGTGTCTAAATTCCACTTTAGAGCACTTGAACTTTATTTTTTAATTCATTTTTTATGATTATTGGGGAGCCAAAGGGCCCTAAGTCCAGCCATGAAGATGGATTTCTGGAACAAAGGGGCTGACCTGGGGCCTCACCCAGTTTTTTTCAGTGGAGAAGTGGCTTGAGGAAGAATGGCTGGGAACTGTGGGAAGTAGGTAACTACTGTTAGCTGAGCTAGGTGGGTGGCCTACATTTACCTCTGCCATATGCAGAGAGGATATGTAGAGAAAGTAATCTGCTTTATGCTATTAAGATAGTATCTAATGTTTTGGGGGATCTGGTGCTTCAGCTTTGATGTAGTCTTTTAAGTCCCAGGAAGTCATAGCCTCTATCTCGAGGCTCAATCCCAGCAGGTGGCATGGAGCATTGGCTCTTCATCCTGTCTCAACCTGGCTTACATTAAAGAACAGCAGGTGTAGGTTACCAGGGAAACATGCATGCCACCTTCAGAGACTATCACTGGCACCTCAGCTAGACCAGTATATGTTGCTTAAGGTCAATTGAAAGGATAAACAGAAGTCCTAGCCAACTCTGTACATATCAATATGAGGAAATAGGGTCAAGCTCAGTTCAAATGGAGACAGTCACTCTTCTTTCAAGGAGAGCTACTCAAGTGGTCCTCCACTGTTCCCTCTTCTTTATTTTAAAGAAGGTGGAGTAATGTCAGTTGTAGCTGCATAGCCCGTAGCTGTTGTTGGGCTGAGAATCCTCCATGACTCACTTTAATGAAGATTATAAATAAGAGAATGAGTACACCCATTTTAATATAAAACCAAAAGTGAGCCTTGAGATATGCAAATGGATTCAAGTGCTCTATAGAGTCAGCAAACTTGTCCCAGTCTTTAATCCTGGCATCAAAACTGGCCATCTGCTGTAGAGCATTTAAACTTTAAATGAATTCAGTCTTCCCCAAGTGATATGTTAAACAATTTCCATTTGTAAGGAATTCTATTTCTGATAAATGCTGTTTCTGACAAATGTTGTAATAACCTCATGACTATGACTAACACCATGTGATTAGATGAAGTCTGTATTTTACTTTTCTGGAAATTACCTGCTATTTTTAGAAACTCTACTGTTGGCAACTGGACCAGTTCCTATACAAGTTGCTGTATTCTTATCTTTGTGGATGATACTACTGGCTAGTAACAGTCTAGGGTTATCGTCTGCACGCTAAATAAATTTGGCACATTCCCATTTGTCGGCCTTCTGTGAGGTCTCTGGTTACTCATCATAACAGCACTAATGAGCTGAATTCCCTGGAAGGTGTGGGTGGGAGGGTGCAGATTGTCTGTGAAAGGGTGGCAGGGAGCTGCTCCCACTGTTTCCAGCATAATGTGATATGAGTTAATGCTTCCCCTTGGCAGATTCCTTCTCCTTACACCCAACTCTGACTTGTCCTGCTTCTACAGTAACATGCCAGTCCAAGAGGGAGAGAGCTGAAGGCACTTTTGCCTTACAAGTAGGCCTGTGTGTTTTTATTGTCAGACCTGACCCTCTGAGCTGTACCTGATGAGTTTCTTGAATTCTTTGCTGTGGGACTTTGCTCAGGGAGGTGAGGGAAACAAGCTCTCTATTATGAAATGGGAGAAAAGTCCTCTTGTCATTTATAGACTTTTTGAGTTAATGAATCTCATCTAAAATCAATATACATGGGGTTCAATCCCCAGTATTGTATGTTGACTGGCCCATGCTGAGCCAGTGACCGAGTCCAGGTGTGGTGGTGCATGCCTATAATCCCAATGCTTGTGAGGCTGAAAGCAGGAGGGTCACTATGAGTCCGAGCTCCTTAGTAAGATCCTGTACCAAATAAATAAATTAAAAATAAATAAATAAAAAATCAATCTATATTTACAGATATACAAATTTATACATTCATGCATATATTTATACACTTTCTCATTTTGTCGTTTTACTGAATTGGAATTGTTTCTCATTTTTCTGACTGTTTATTTTTTTTTCTGACTGTTTAATATGTAATTTTAAACACAAATTATTTGTATTTGCATTCAGTAGTGAAACTGAAAGCATTTTGGCTATGAGTCACTCCAGCATGCTTTAATAACCCAACTTAATGACTCCTTTAAATTTGAGGACCGATTAGAGCACATAAAATATGGTAGAATTTTGGGGGAACTACCCACTCGGGCCCCCCTCCTGTCCCTCTCTCAGACAGGAGCTTTCTTTCCCTCAATAAATCTATTCTGCTCATAACCTCCATTTGTTCCTAAAATTCATTCTTTGGTCTTAGAGAACATGAACTTATACAGGTCAGGTCCAGAGATCATTTTTCCCTATGTCATTTGGAGGTTCCCTATATCATTTGGAGGTCACCCACCCGAGATCAGCTTTTCTCCCTGTATCATTTTGGAGGCCCCAGCGAGATCATTGGATGGAGGTATGAGTTCACTTTTCTTTCATAAATTCTTAATTGGGACTTGCTTAGGTTACAAGCCTCTGCTTCAAATGTTTATTTGTATTTGCCCATTGCTATGGTTGTTCATGCTTTGCCTCATTCAGTTTTGTTTCACAGCACTGTTATACTGGCTTGCAATTGTTTTTGCTTTGTCTTTTATATAGTTTTGTGAAAATGTTGGTCAAAATGTTGGTAAATCTCAAGTTAAACATGGAAATGTTATAAGGTTATGATATTTCTTTAATGGGACATTTTAAGACTGTTATGTACTTGTATGTGTTTCATTTGAACTAGATACTAAATGTACTGAAATTCCTTGCTTGAATTTAGAGAATAGCACTAAACAGAGTGACGTTAGTAAGACTCCTAGTGGATTTCATGTAAACGGTAAAGTGGGACCTTTAAATATAGTTCAGACTTAGGAAATTTACATGCCTGTATATGAAACATGGGACTCCTTTTGCCAGTTAAATGACATTAGGTTGGCAACCGTTGTTAAGACTTGGAGGACAGGTTTCACTGGGATGGACTGGTTCTGATCCCCCTTACATGCTGGAGGGAATGTCAGGCCTGCTCTGTTTGTTTCCTTCCTTTGACTTTGCTAATTTTCCCACCTCTTTGTACTTTCCTTTTTAGAGGCATGTAAAGCTGGGAAAACTGACTGTTCTAGCTAAGTGAAGCCTTAGAAAATGAGCATTTGTTAACACCAAAGACAGGAAAGTCACTTTAGAAAAAAGGACACATACCCCATCTCTGGGTCAGATGAGACAAAGAGGACTATGCCCGTCCAGGAGAACACATATAAAAGCCATGTCCTGGCTTAGTGTTCTGGGCAGGTCTCCTTCAGGAGGCTAAACCTGAGACACAGTGGAGAGAACTGAGTTCTGGGTGACACCAGAAGGAGCTATCTCCAAATGCAGCACACTTATGGCACCAAAACACATTTAGTGTGAGGGAGGATTCAACCTTTTTCTCCTAGGTCTAATTATTTAGGTGTATAAGAGATAAGTTATGGGCCTTAAAGCCTTTATTGTAAAGTGCTAGGTAATCTTGTTCAGGCTTTTTACTATCCCTCAAAGAATTTGGACAAACAGCGGTTACTCTGCCAGCTAGTAAATGCTCTTAGGGCAGCTGCCACTCTTTGAAGCAGAGGACAGGTTTCCCCAACTGTTCTTTGGTGAATCCCCATTGAAGCCTATAGCTGATGGAATGTTGACCAGAGAAACTGTTGGATTCCTCTCTGGAGACATCTCTGGTTGTGTGGGCCAAAAGAAATCGAGAATGCCTGAGGGGTTATGGCCATACCTGAAAGTTCCTTGGTGGAAATTGGCTCTTGACCACTGAAAGATCTCCACTTACCTATTGTATTTTTTCTCTCTGCTAGTAAATTAAAAATTTTACCTGAGATTTTCAGTAGAGCAAATTAATGAATCACTCATTCAGAAATAAGTCTGAGACAGCTTGCAAAAAGGGTTATTAGGGGAAGTTTACATCTGTGTCTTACGTGCTAACTAGCTGTATTATGTTTTTACTAACATGTAAAATGTGATTGCTAGATGATAAAATATAAGTTTATTCAAAGTAAGGTTTTCCTGTTTGTCTTTCTAGTCTAGAGGGTGTGGACTTCTAAAACAGCTATAATCCAAACCTCTACCAGGCTACACCCATTTTTAGCTGAATCTGTGAAAGCTTTTCAAGGACAATACCCTTTAAAGAAAAGACAATTTGTTCATGTGCCTTAGATGACCCTGATAAGTACATTAATGTCTTTAGAGGATTTATTCAGACTTATGGACCAGTTAGAGAGATGTAATGTTAATCTTAAATCAAGCTTTGACTTTAATGGAAATACAATCTACTATTGCATTTCAAGAGGAATATTATATTGTTATAAGGAGCCAAAAGATAGACAACCAGTGGAATCCCACTGGAGCCTGAGCAATCAGAGCCTGCTGACCTAATAGCCAGGAGACTTGAAAAGACATTTTCTTTCAAGTGTGTATTCTTGAAGGTCTAGGAACTTAACCAAGCCTTCTAGTTATTAGAAATTTAGCTGTTTATTAGGAGAAAGATACATACCCCTTTGATTTCTTATAATGTTTAGTAGATGTGCTAGTAAAGTGTACTTCATGAGATGTTAATTAAATAGAGGAACAGAACTCTTACAGATAAGTTCAGGAGGTACAAAAGGTAGCTTTTGCTCCAGACAACTCATTTGGTATTTGGGTAAAAACTGTTTAAGTGTTCTATAATTGGAACTGGGAGAAAATCAGGGAGAGAAAACAAAGGGACAAAAGTGGCTGCCTTTGTTGTGGCCTAAAAACAGACCCTAAGTCTGAATCTCTGGGTCCCAAGAAGAGCTCGATGATGATGAGGTCCATCTGCTACTGCTGTCAGAAGCCAGGCCACTGTAAGAGGGACTGCCTTAAGAGGCCCACAAGCCATGCCCTGACTGCCAAGGCAGCCCCTGGAAGTGAGACTGCACTCTGAGGTGAAGGCCCCAGAGCTCAGACTCAGCTTCACAGATGCTCCATTAGGACTGAAGCACCCAGGGCCTGCCTCTCCCTCTGGCCAGACTGTTCTCTACCTGTCTTCTCCATGGAGGAGCCCTAAGTAATCATGACTACAGGAAAATCCAGACTATTGCTGGACATTTATTGGCATAGGTCTTTTTGTCCTTCTCCAACCCTGAATTTCCTTCCAGTCATTGTACCTCAATAAAAGCAGACTTTAAAGACATCTTGCTTTAGCTGTAACTGAGCTACTGTAATATATTTCAGGTTGCTTACTAATAAAAATTATGTTGATGTTCTACAAATGTAATATATTTTTCATGTACAAGACTTAAAATGTATTTCATTGTTTTAATCCAACTGCTGTGTATTTCATGATAAGAGTATGTTGATCTGGTTGATTTCTGATGTAACTTAAATTTTCATGCTCATTGTTAATACAGGTGTGATAGCTCTTACCTAAAGCTAGAGAGACTTATAACAAACTGTCAGACTCCATGAATAAATGGGTCTAAGAGCTAGTAAGTTACAATTGCTAGGTCTCAAAGTTTATAAATGTACCTGTTAGCTGAAATGTTCATGCTTTGAATATATGTACTCCAATATCTCAGAAAATTTGTTCTTTCCTAGAAGATACCAAAACCCAGGTAATCGTGCAGGTAAAATCTATAGCAAATATGCTAGATTAAGATTCCTTTAACTGGGATCCACCATGTGGAGGACCCACCCAGCAGCTCTCCTTGAAAGAAGAGCAACTGTCTCCATTTTGACTGAGCCTGATCCTATTTCCTTGTATTGTTATGTAGAGAGCTGGCTAGGACTTCTGTTTATCCTTCAGTGGGCCTTAAGCAATGTGTATTGGTCTAGCTGAGGTGATGGTGGTGGTCTTTGAAAGTGGCATGCGTGTTTCCCTGATAAACTTGTTGCTCCTTAATGTGAGCCGGGTTGAGACAGGATGGTAGAGCTAATGCTCCGTGCTGTCAGCTGGGATCGAGCCTCAAGAAAGAGGCTATGACTTCCTGGGGCTTGAAAGACTACATCAAAGCTGAAGCACCAGACTTTTCAAAACATTAAACACTATATAGTGCGGTTCACTTTCTGCATATCCTCTCTGCATATGGCAGAGGTAAATTTAGGCCACCCACCTACCTCAGCTCATAGTAGTCACCAATTCCCATGATTCTCAGTCAATCCTCCTCAAGCCACTCCCCCACTGAATAAAAACCGGGTGAGGCCCTGGGTAGCCCTCTTGGTTCCGGGAAGCCATCTTCATGGCTGGACCTAGAGCCCCTTGACTCCCCGATGATTAAAGATATAATTTAGTGTCTTCGATTTTCGCTGTGGGTTACATTGAAAGTGGTAGATTGGAATCAACTTGATAAGATTCCAATAACGTAACCTTGGAATTATAAATATTGATTCTTTGGACTGAGATGAGGACCTGAAAGAGTTTTCTACACCACCAGATTTTGTCTATAGAGACACATTAAGGTCTTAAAACTAAAAGTTATATCTTGTTCAGTGGATTCTAATGTCTGACACAAGCTGCAGAAGTAAGATCAAGTTTAGTCTGCATCATTCTTTCTCAAAAAGGTAAACCTAACCAAGCCAAACAAAAAGAGTAGTACCACTTAAGCATCCCTAAACTGAAATGCTTCAGAATCAATCAAAACTGAGTGCCATGCCAACACACAGTGGGACATTTTACACTAGGTAGCACAGCCAAAGTGTAGACTGCTGAAAACAGGGTGCACATGGCTTTCATCCCTGTGTGCAGGCATGTGTGTGGGAACTGAACTCCACATTCAGACCCCAGTCTTGTGCTCCTGTGCCTCCATGTACATGCACATACTAATTCCTGGGCCTGGCAAAGCCTGAAAGCCTCAGGCCCAGAGTCCTGGGTATGGAGCTGTGGGAAGCATGCTGTCCTTATGGCACTGTGCTCTTTGGTGTTGGCAGAGTGAGTTCTTCAGAGCTGGGTCTTATTTGTGCTTTTGCTGAGACCTCATTTGTCTGGCTGCTTCTGCTCCCTACCAGTTCTGGGTAGGCATGCTGTTTCCTCCCTGTGCCTACTGCAATTTTCTTGTGACCACTTTCACAGTCTAAAAAGCCAGTGCCTTGAATTTATTTATTTATTTTTTTTTGCAGAACTGGGGATTGAGTTCAGGCTCTTGTGCTTGCCAGGCAAGCGCTTATTCCACTGAGCCATCTCCTGGCCCCTCCTACTGCAATTTTCTGGCTCAAAGTATAAGTGTTAAATGTGATGAAAAATATCTATCTGTTGCTTAATAGTAGTTAAGGTGATAAGTTTATGTTAAATACATTTCACAGTTAAAATGACCATAACTTTAAGAAGTTTTTTTTTTAACATAACAACTTTCACTTTGTCTTGTTCAGGTTCCATCATTGTGACTAAATACCTGGAAAAAATAACCTAAAGGAGGAAAATTCATTTTGGCTCATGGTTCAGCCCATGGTCACTGGCTCCAGTGCTGTGGGTCTGAGGTGAGAAGCAACATCATAATGGAAGGATGTGGCAAAGGAAAGACTTGAGGCAGCTGGGAAGCAGAGGGAAGGGAGGAGCCAGGGGAAGGGAGCAGTGCCAGAGAGACTCCACAAGGTCACTTCCCTATGGCCCACTACTGTCTCAGTTACTTTTCTCTTATTTTTGGGACAAAATACCTGACACCCAAAAGTAAGGATGGAAAGATTTATTTAGCTCACAGTTTGTGGAGGTTTCACCTCATACTCAGCTGGCTCCAAGGCAGAGTGCCACATGGCAGAGGGCAGAAGTTCATGGAGGGGGAAAACAGCAAACAGCAAAAGAGTAGCAGTGGCTGAAACAGACAGCAAGCCCCTCCCCCTTCCACCCCAGGGTGGGTGTAGCACTCACACCCATAATCCCAGCATTGAGTTGTGAATTAATCACAAATTCTAAAAGCTGCCCTAGTGACTACATGCAGCTTTGTGGGGAACATCTAGGCACAAACCATCACAACTACTTTCAAAAAGACACTACCTCCTATTTCTATTGCCTCTCAATAATGCCATCAAATTATGGTTTCATCATCTGTCCACTCATGACTAGAATCCTCATAATCTACTTCCTAAAAGTAAGGAAAAGAAAATTCCTCCTATTTTCAGCCTCCCCAGTGCTTGTCTCAGTGGCCAGCTTGGTAGGCCCAGAGGTGGAGCCAGCAAGCCATGTGGTGCCATGGATCGAACCCCAGTCTCTGTGCTTGTCTAGGAAGGTGCTTAGTCAGCTATCTCACTGGCCCTTGGGGGAATATTTTGGCCATAACAATTTCTCAGGAAAAAAGGTGAACCAGCTGTTGTCACAGGTAATAGCCTTCATGAACTCCATTTTCAGACCCTAGTCTTGTGCTCCTGTGCTTCTGTGTATGTGCATATATTAAGTCCTGGGCCAGGAAAAACCTGAAAGCCTCAGGCCCAGAGTCCTGGGTATGAACACCCAAAAACACGGATTTATGCTGATGAAAAGAAGCCACTCCAAAGGAAATGTATTATTCCATGTATAGACCATTCTTAAAATAAAAAATTGTACAAATGCAGAACAGATGTTGTTCAGGAGTGTTCAGATTGTGAAGGAAGTGGTTCTTCAGTGAGAAGTTCTCCATGCCAATATGCTATTCTTCAGATTAGCCTGTGGTCATCTGAAAAATTCATGTGAAGCACAGACCAGGATGCCTCACAAGTGCACCTTTGTGTGCTACATGTGGGAAGCTGTAGGAAACCAAGCAGGTCACTCTGCCTTTGTCCCATCTTCCTCTTTTCCACCTACTGCCCTGAATAAGTCCTAAGATGCTCATTCCTCCAGGGTCTTGCCCTACACTCAAAAGGCAAGAAGAAGTGGCAGATGGATGAGCTAAGAGGGAGTATTGGCTGTTTCTGGACTCGTTGAGGCTCACAGTCCAAAGGGCTTACCTGTGAACTGGTTCACAGTGATGGGGTTCAATGAAATCAAGGTTTTAGTACAGTCTTTTTGCTGGTTTCACCTGTAGCTCTTAACTGACTGCCTTGACCTTATTTGCCCCCTGCCTTCTGGTCTTTGTAATTAAGTTGAAGATATTTCAGGATTTTTCTTTTGACACAGCTGACAGTCCTCATCAGAGGGTGAGCCTATGGGGTCACCTAATCCTGGACTTTCACCGCCCCACCCCAGGCTCTGTGCTCAATAAACCTCTACTCTTTACATATTACTCAGCTTCTGGTATTTTGTTATAGCAGTGGGGAAATGACTCATGAAGTCACAAAGTTGCTGGAAGTCAATGGGAAGAGAAGTAGAGGCAGTGGATGAGGTGGTAGGAGTGGGGAGTCCGTTAGCTCAGTTTTGGAGAAATTCAGTCTTTGGGTCAAGGTGTCCTGGGTTCACGGGTAGGTGAATATGGATTCAGACCTGATAGCCTGGACTTGGGAACATCAAAGCCACCTGGACTTGTCAGCACGTGGCAGCCACTGGGATCCTGAGAGTGGCTGATAACCAAGAGCACATCTGTGTGTCCAGCCCAAGCTCTTAGTTACAAAGTGTACAGAACAGGTGGAGCTCCTTTGCTGCAGGAGCCACAAGCCACTGGGCTAGACGGCTGCAGGCAAAACCAGCCATGGGACAGGGCTCATCTGGGTCATTTCAAAGAACAGGTGAGGAAGGAAGATGCATTCTGCCATGGATGTTGGCATGAAGCAGGGACTTTGCCATGATTGGATGTCTCAGTACCTCTGATGGCTAGAAGGATGGTCAGGGAGTAACAGCTGGTGATAGGTTTAGCCTTATTCTGTCATTGCCAAGATATAAGCAGGGGACCTGGCTCTATCACCTGGGGACCTCGCCTGAGTTATCTTGGTATGCTGCCCCAAGGGAAGGACCTCCTTGCCAGCTTGCGGTGGCACCAGCTGCACCTCTGCTGTGGTCCAGACAGGTTGAGTGTCACCAGAAGGCCACATATGGAAGGTGTGGTCCCTGGGGTGCTGCTATTGGGAAGTGCTGGAGTCTCTGAGAAGTGGGGCCTGTAGTGGTTAGGCCACCCGGGGTATAAAAGACACCCCCAAACCTCCACCCTCACCTCCTACCCATCCCCCCACCTGTGTTACTCCTTTAATTATTCAGGTATTTGTTACATAAACAGGAAGTTAATACACTTGCTGGGTCAAATTTCATTCTGCAAGTGGGAGACAAAGGAGGCAGCAAGGTAGAGGTGAGTAAGAATATGAAGCAGCCTTGTCAGGAGCAATACCATTGAATGACCACAGCTGTCACTTTGCATTCCAGAGGATCGTGGTTCCTGGGCCACAACCACAGCACAGGGCCGGTGGTCTGCCATGGTCTCTGGCCACATGCCGGGACCTCCAAAGTCCTGACGGAGAGGAACGCAGCTGTGCCCTTGGCCCTGGGTATGTTTTTCTCCCAGAACGTGTGTGAAGTCATGGAGCGCCTGTGGTAGGCAGGAGCAGAAGGTGGGTGCTGTCTACGGGTCCCCAGGACCCTCCTAGGAGCTCGGCGAGTGGCTCTGGAAGGTGATGGACCAGTGCTGGTGGAGGTGGGGGGGCTGAGGATCCCGCGGTCACACAAGGACGTCCCCCTTCCCTCTCCACTTCCTGGTTACCCTGCGCGGGGCAGCCATGCTCCTCCAAATCTTTCCCCCGCACCCGCTTTCTTGGAGCCAGCGACGATAGTCTGAAACTGAGCCACCAAAAACCTCTCCTCCTTTTATTTGCGGGCGGACAGTGACCGGGAGAACAACAGAAACGCTCGGGCTGTGCGTGGGAGGCGGGTCCGACCGTTAGCGCGCGGCCGCCAGGTGACGCTTCCGGTACAGCAGCGCGCGCCGCTTCTCGCGCTCGCGCACGAAGGCGCGCAGCCGCGCGGTGGGGAAGGTCACGGGCGCGGGCCGGGCGCCGGGCGGGCCTTCCTCAGTCAGCCAGGGGCTCTGAAGGCAACCGGAGGCGCAGGGCCGCGCCCTAAGAGAGGAAGCGAGCGTGAGGGTCGGTGCGTCCGGGTCTACCAGACGTGGGTGGAGGGACCAGGAGAGGGGTCCAGGGGGATCCCAGGGGCGGGGCGGGTTAGAGGTGGGAGGACGAACGAGGCCAGGTCTGAGCGCTGGGAGGGATGGGGCCACACGGGCTCCTCACCAGGGCTGGATGTTCAGCGCGCTCTGAAGGAAGGCCACCGCGCCGCCTGATAGCCCCGCATAGCAGCGGCTCAGCCGGATGAGACCCTTGCGCAGCCCCTTTTTCAGGTCGCGGGTCCCCTCACCGCTCACTGGGTACTCCGCACTCAGCCTGCGTGCGTAGGGAGCCCTCGGTTACCTTCCGTGGGTGGGCCTGCTTAGGGTGAGCCCAGGCTCTGAGATTGGCTTGGCCGCCTGCTTGGCACCCCCATGACAGCTGAAAAGACTCACATGATGAAGGCTGTCACACCGATGGCCCAGATGTCCGTCTGCAAAACAGCCCCGTGGCCATCCAGGAGCTCTGGGGCTGGAAGGGGGTGCAGGTGGGGAGCACATGTGAGAGGCCAGGTGGGTTGGCACTGGCACGTGGGCACAGATGGGTGGGCTCAGATGGGGAGCAAAGGTAAAGACAGGTGTATGGGCTCAGGTGGGGAAACAGGTGGAATACACAGGAGTGCAGCCATAGGCAAAGGACCACAGGTGAGAGGGTGGCAGGCTGCAGGGAGCTGGGTGGGGAGGGGCTTTCTGCTGCCTCCCAGGCTGGGTGCCTGCAGCTGTCTGCTGCTGCCAACACACATACCCATGGTCTCCAAGTAGTCCTTGAAACTCTCGGCAGGCAGCACCTTTTCCTGGTGGAGGCTCTGGGCACTGCCTAGGTCCACAACCTTAAGCAGGTTGTACTCTGTGATCATCATGTTCTCGGACCGCAGGTCTAGGTGCAGGATGTGCTGGGCATGCAGGTACTGGGTGGCACTCAGCATCTGCCACAGGTAGTCCTTCACCTGGGACTCTGAGTAGGAAGCCCTAGGACAGGTACAGGTGTGTGTGTGTGTGTGTGTGTGTGTGTGTGTGTGTGTGTGTGTGTGTGTGTGGAGACCTTCATCTCCATGGGCTGGGAGAGGCCCTAAGCTTGACAGGACCACACCAGCCTGTGCCATCCCTCACCTCTCAGCCAGGCTAGGGAGCAGCTCTGGCCCTGAGCACAGCTCCAAGATGAGTACCAGGTGCCGAGGGCTGAGGTAGGCGGCGTGCAGCTGGGCCAGGTGTGGGTGGCGCAGTCTCTTGAGGGACTCATATTCCTGGAGCACTGCTGTCTTGTCCTCAGGCTGGTAGGGGACAATCTTAGCAGCCAGTGCCCGGCCACTGGACTTCTCTCGGCATTGTCGTACCACACTGAAGCGGCCCCTGGGCAAAGGACACCAGGAGAGAGAGGTCCGAAGAGCAGGGCAGGAGGCCATGGCCGAATGCAAGGGGAAGAGGCATGAATCCAGGGTGCATGGGGAGGGGCACAGGAAGGCAGGGAAGGGGAGGGTGGGCACAAATCCCGCCTACCCCACCAGCCCAGCAGCTGTACCTCCGGATCTGTGTCTGGAAGGTGAAGGTCTTGGTGCTGGGCAAGGGCTGGGCCAGCCTCCCCCCACCACTCTCCTCCTCAGAAGCTGTGGGAAGACAGGTGATGGTCAGCCAGGGTCTTCTGCATCCCCAGCTATCCCCAACACTGGCTCTTCCTTTCTAGGTACCAGACAAGGGGTGTTCAGCTCCCACAATGCTAATTCGTTTCTCTGATACTATGGAGGGACAAGGATGGATTACAGCAGACAGAGGGAGCCATAAGGTGACAGAAAACACTAGGGTCCTCTCCAGGAAGGAGTGGCAATAGCACTCTTATTGCTCTGCTCTTCCTCTGAATCACAGGCCTGACTCTCAAAGCCACACAGCATTTGCTCATGGCTCCCAGCAGGTGGGGGCCAGGGATGAGAGGCTCTAGGGGACACAGGCCTTGGGTTTGGAATCAGGTGGCTCTTTCCCAGGAAATTAGTAGTCACCCCAGCTGCCCTGTATCTTTCTCCCAGGTGACTCACCCAGGCAGCTCGGCCCTCCCAAGACGACCTGCTCTGAGGGGTTGCTGTAGGGGCCCATGCCCGCCTTGCTGACACATGCCGTGCGGAAGGTATAGATACCACCTCGAGGCAGCTTGCTGGTGAGGTAGCAGCAGTCGAAGATGTCAGAGGCAAATGTGGTCCAGCTGCCACCTGGGCCCAGAGAAGCCATGAGAGTAGTAGGGAGAGTGGTGTTCAGATGTTCCCCAAGGAGCAGAGGGCCCCGCCCCATACCTTCCACACAACACTGTATAATGTATGTTACAGGGCCACAGGACTCCACAGGCTTCCAGACTAGCAGCACCCTGTCTTCGTACACCTCTCCAATGTCAGGGCGTGGGGAGGACGAGGGGCATTCTGCAAGGGGTCCACATGTGCTCGAAGTGGGCACAGGACACCTTGGCTGTCCTCCCTCCCCTCAGCCAGGACTCCTCTAGGCCACCCATGTTGCCATGCCCACACAAGATCCTATGGAGGGGTTAAGGTCCTAGTGGCTCAGCTTTGCTGCTGGCCACGCACCAGCTGTCTGGGGTCAGCTCAGAGGACTGGCCCATCCCAGCCACCCTAGAAGCACACCCCATGTGATGTTTGGAGTTGGGGTGTGGCCATGATGGGGACCTAGACCAGGGATGGCTCCTCCTTCCTTCATGAAAGTATGGGCCAGGCAGCACCATGAAGAGATGGAGCCAAAATTCAGGCTCCAGGGACAACTCCTGCCATGGGTAGTTGGGCACAGTGGTGTGCTTCATCAAGGGCTCTAAGACAGCAGCCCCAGTCACTCATCATTATTCTTGGGCCTAATATTCCTGGCCGGTTCAGAACCCTCTGTAGCCACTGGGCACCTGCAGCAACCATGTACCATGCCTGCCCACCAGGAACAGGCTGCCTAAGGGAAATGGTGCCCAGTGGCCACTTCTCCAACCAGGTTCTGTGGCTTCGTGAAGTGAGATGTGTTCTCCTTGGCTCCCCACCCACCTGCCTTCCGGAGGATACCCCTGCTGGCTGCTGTCCCCAGCAGGTTGCTCATGCTGCACGTATACTCGCCCAGATCCTCAGCCGTCACTACCAGTATGGTCAGTAGCTCAAAGTTCTTTAGGGTAGAAGAGATGAGGATGCGTCCACTGCTTTCCACAACAGCCCCATCTGCAAAGGGACAGAGTGGGCCTCAGTTTATCTGGGCAGCCACAGCCTGCTGCCCGCTCCAGAACCACTGCTCACCTTTGATCCAGGTGGCCTGGGCAGCTGGCTGGGCTGACACCTGGCAGGCCAGTGTTACTGACTGGCCCAGGACCACAGCTTCATCCATGAGTTCCCTCAGGAAGGTTGGTGCTGAAAATGGGTATGAGATGAGGCTTCATGAGGATGTCCAGACAGTGAGCACAGCCAGACCCCACCCAGCCCTCCAGGTCTGCTGGACCCCACTCACCATGGTCCCTGCTTTTCAGACCTGACAGCCGGAAGGATCCTGGGCTCGTTTTCTTCCTGGGGGGCTCCTCCCTCTCATGACCTAGAGGAAGGTAAGGCCAAAGAGGTTAGGGTTGCTAGGAGCCCTATCCTCTGGGCAGCACCTGCTTCCTCAGCCTACCCTTCACCCAGGCCTCCCCTAATTTCCATGCCACAGGGAATAGGACAGCCCTCCAGGGTTATGGGAACTGAACTTACACTGAGGCTTCCCCTGCCTGGCTGCCTGGACCCTAAAAGGCCACTGCAGGGGTAGCATCCCCTTGGGGGCTTCTGGGAGGTATCTACCTACAGGCCCCTGCAACTGCCCTGCTCAGGGCGGGCCCTAGGCACCCAGGAGGAGGGCATCAGGCCACAAGACAGAGGCTTGTGGGATTGGCTAGGGACTGAGCTGCCCCTGGCACAAAAGAAGGGAGAATCCAGATGTGCCACATCCCAGAAGGAGTCACCTTGCTGCCTGCCTTTCAGGATGCGGGAGATATGGGCCATGGACTCCTTCACCCTCTGGCGCAACCCATGCTCTGGGGGCTCTTCTGGTGACAGACAGCTTCCCGGGAATGGGAAGAAGCTCCGTGAGGGTGACCACTTGCGCTTCCTGCCCATGGCCACCTCTCCCAGAAGGACTGCCAGGTCATCAGGCTCCTCCTCAGTGATCTCAAGGCCAGCGTGCAGGCCCAGCTGGCCTGGCCAAGGCCACGTGGCCTCCGGGAACTCAGCCAGCTCCTCCTCAGTCTCCATCTCTGGGGAGGGTGGCTCCACTGGCTCCAAGGACTTGGGGACCCTCCTGAAGATCATGAACTCAAACGGGAGGTACTTGATGTCATACAGGTCAGAGAGGTTGAGGTAGGCAGGGTCCACCTCAGAAATGTCCAGGGATATGGTGTCAGCTGCCTCCATATCCCTCGATAGGTCCTGGATCTGCACCAAGGAGACCTGATCTGCCTCCTCCCATGAGGGCAACTCCCGGGAGGCCCTCAGCGACCCCCAGCTAGTCCGGGACTGGGAGTTCTCCGCTATGGCCTCCTCCTGTTCCTCTGAGGACTGGGACACTGACCAGGCCATCCTGGCCCACAGAGGACCCTGGCCCAGCATGCCTCCAGCATCCCCACCAAAGGCAAAGGTCCCATAGCCAGCCACACCTGCATAGCCCCCTCGCCGGGACCCCAAGGAGAACTTCCGGGTGGTTGCCTTTTCCTGGGGCCGCTGTAGAGGGGGTGTGGAGTCTGGTAGACCCTCTGCTTGCTGGGTCAAGCCTTCAGCATCCAGGGAGGGGTCAGGACAGGGTCTCCCAGATAGGGAGGTGTTGTGGGGTCCCTGGATGCCAGGCAGGCAACTTGCAGAGGGAAGGCCTGGAGTTGTGGCACCAGGAGGCTGTGTTGAGGGTAAGCTGCAGCTTTCCTGAGGAGGATCACTCAGCTTCAAGGGACCGGCAGGGCAGGGGCACCCTCTATAGCTCTCCTGTGGTGGCCCATCCTGTGTAGTTTTTCCCCAGTCTCCACCAGCAGATGGCAGTGGCCCAGCTCCCCTGGGGTGCACAGCATCCTCAGCAGAGGCCCCATGAGTTGACCCAGACAGGACTGAGGATGGACACAGCCCTCCGACACAGGCTCCTGGAGGGAGGTCTTGGGTGCCAGATGGGTCCTGGTCTAGGGAGCGGCTGCGGCCTGGGGCCTCACAGGTACTGAGTCTGGACCGCCACAGGGTGGACTCAACAGAGATTGCCTGGGTCACTGCAGCCTGCTCCTCCTGGGCAGCAGCCTCCTCCAACACACGGCACTCCAGGAGCGGTTCCCGCAGCCCGGGCAGAGCCCGAGCAATGTACCCACCCTTCAGCAGGTGCCGACGCCGTGCCCCATGCCGCCTGCCCCCGACGGCTGCAGCCCCTTGCTCAGGGGCCTCCCCTGCTTGCTGGTAAAACAAGCTGCAGATGACACTGTGCCGAGGCACACAGCTGGGAGCTGAGGGCCCCACACCTGGTGGGCACAGTTCCTCCAGAGATCCTGCAAGGGTCACACTGGCCTCAGCCTCCTCAGGCAGGCTGGCTGAGGACCGCAGAAAGCCCCGGGGGTGCAGCAGTGGGGAGTGGGTTGTAGGCGAGGCTGGCAGTGACCTGGCCCGGGCAAAAGGTGCCAGCTCGAGGTCCGAAGAGGCCGAGGAGCTGGAAGAGCCGCTGGCGTCCGGGTGCAGGTGCCGGGCCATGCCAAGGGATGGGCTGTCAGGTGGGCCATGGAGCAGTTCAGGGATGGACCGCATGATCAGGATGGACTTGTAACTCATCAGGGAGCGCTGGGGCCACAGGACAACAAGTTAGGGGTGGCCCAAGGGAGCTCCACCCAGTGAGGCCCTGCAGCCTGGGCTCTGCCTGCAGCCCCACTGTCACATAGCACTGGGATCCGGACCTCAGTGTTCCTTCTGTGAAGCAGCACAGCTCACCTGCCAGCGGCTGCGGGCCAGGAGGAACTTGAGCTGCTTGGTGTTGATGAAGTGGGCCTCCTCAGCAGGCATGGATGTCTGTGGGGAGCAAGGAGCAGCCACAGTGAGGACAGTGCCAACCGGGGAGAAGCCCCAGGTTCCCAAACCAGATGCTGAGGCAGAAAAGGTAGAGCCAATAGTAGCATTCTGTCCTAGGCCTCCTGATTATTCATGATGAGGACAGTCAGAAAGGGTGGGCACCTGTGGGTCAGGGATATGGACCCCACCTTCATGGCAGTGTGTTCTCTCCATCCCTCCCCTCCAGGGCTGCGAGGTCCAGCCTGGGAGGACTCACCAGGAACCAGGGGTGGGTGAGACAATGTGCAGCACTGGGCCGAGCCCTGCAGAGGACACCAGGTGGTCAGTCAGTGGTGGACAGGGCTGAGGGCCTGAGAGGGAGGGCAGGCAGGACAGGCACTCACTCTGGAGCCTGCTGCAGCATGGCCTGGATGAAATCCTGGGCATCTGCACTGAGGTGGGCAGCTGTGGGGCTGCTCCAGGATACCCGTCCCTCGAGCACATTCAGAAGAGTAGCACGGTCACTCTCACCAGCAAATGGGGATGAGCAGGTCAGGCTGAAAGAAGGGAGCTGGGCCTCAGCCCAAACCTGGCTCTGAACTACTCCTGTTCATCCTAAGGACTCCAGGCTCCAGGTTCAGGTCAGAGGAAGAGCCCAGGATCAGCCTGAGGTGAAAACCCAGGCCAGGCTTTGGCAGGCATGAGGGTTGGTCTATATGGGATCCAGGTTTGACTGGCAGTAGAGACCAGAGCTCAGTCTGAGAGGAGATACAGCCTATACAGGGGCAGGCAGCTAAGCCTCTGGGGGCCCAGTGGGCACATAGATCAGGTCAACCCAGTGCAAGCACCAGCCCTTTCTAAGAAGGGGATCAGCAGGGCTGAAAGATCAAAGCTCAGCTGACACAGCAACATGGTCAGGGTAGCCACAGTCATCAAGCATCCTCTGCATGGCCCTGGGCCCAGCAAAGATATGTGGCTTAGCTCGTAATGACATGGTACTCACAGGACATGCTGGGCAGGCCCCTTATCAACTGCCTGATCCCAAAATAGCTGCCCCAGCCTGGGGCTCAGCCTGGGCACAGAGGCAGAGTGGGAAGGCTTGGGCCACTAAGGAGGCAGCAGGGGCTAGAGTTGGGCTGGCTCACCTGAGGTAGGAGATGACCCCCACGGCCCTGCGGGAGGAAAGTGCAATGAGCTGCAAGGCCTGGCCAGGAGCAGGAGGCCGAGGTGAGAGGGCATCCTCAGCAGCTATTGAGAAGCCTGCCCCCTCTGCTCACCAGATGTCAGAGGCTGTGCTCACAGGTGCCTGCCGGATGATCTCAGGGGACACGAACTCAGGAGAGCCATATTTGCTGTACTGCGGCTCCAAAGGGGTGAGTTTTTGGGCAAAACCAAAGTCACAGATTTTAATGTCTTCCCGAGCAGGATGTACCATTAGGATGTTGGGAGGCTATTAGGCAGAGTCAGAATGTCAGGGCTATGCCTGAGGGTGACCCCTGCCCTGAGGTTCTCTGGGCTTCAGGGGATACTTGGGAATCCATGAGGCCCACAAGGGCATTTAAGATCCCCAGGGTCAAATCAAAGCCAAGTTCCATCAGATGGGGCTACCAAAAGTAGCACCATGGCCTCAGAGGCACGTAAGCTTGTTGGGGAGGCAGGACAGGGCCTGCACCTTCCCAGCCCCAGGTCCCAAGTCCCATTCCTCCCAGCCTGCAGCCTGGGGTAAGGTACCTTGATGTCCAGATGGAGAATGCCGTGACTATGCAGGTACTGCAGCCCCTCCACCAGCTGCTGGATGTAGACCTTGACCTGATGTGCACAGGAAGGTCCAGGTGAGAGCCACCTACCCAGCTTCATGCTCCTGACCCAGCCTGACACAGGTCCCCCTGGGCTTCATGCTAGGGCAACCCAAAGGCTAGGGGGCAAGGAGCAAGAGCCACAGCCAAGCAGGGAGTCACAGGCAAGGAGGTGCAGCAGGTGGAGTGGGATGGACAGAGATCTCAGGTCCTGGCCCAGTTGGGATGATCAATTACCTCGGCCTCAGTCACCACACTCTTCTTGAAGAGGCGATCCAGCAGCTCTTCAGACGAGCACCTAGCCACAGTCAAGGAAACGTGGGAAGCTTCCAGACACAGATAGGTGGCCAGGCTGGGGCCACGGGGCCCAGTGAGGGAGAGGGTGCTCAGGGTCAGGTGACAGCCCCAACCCTGGAGGGGGATCAAGACACATGGCACCATTGTGGACTGTGGGACAGTAGGGACTGGCAGCCATCACCTTGACCTAGGCTATCTAGGGACCACACACTCTTCCCTCCTTGGGCCCTCCAGGGCAGGGTAGGATACAGTTCCAGGATGAGGATGAGGGTCTTCCGTGTCTCAAACTGGTCCAACAACCCAGTGACAAGTGGGTGGCTAAGGGTAGCAAGGATGTCCCGCTCCTGGTAGGCCTGGGTACGTGTCCTACTCCGCAGGGGGATGAACTTGGCAGCACAGGACATCTTGTTTCCCTTGTGCTGCACCCTCTTCACAAAGCTGAATACACCCCTAAAGAAGGAGCCCTGTGAGTACCTTGGCATGGGGTCCCACAGGGTCCTGGGTATCTGAGAGCACCTATGGGAGGGTCAGGTACCTCCCAATCTCCTCCTGGATCTCGTAGAAGGACTGCAGCTTCCTCCGGCAGCTCTGCTTCTCAGAGGGTGGCTTATTGTCCCCTATGTCACAGGGCAGGATACATGTCAGCTGAGGTGGAGGTGACACCTTAGGCCAGTGGCCATTGGAGTGCAGGGAACCCACAGCCCATGGATCCTTGCACCACACTCACCTGCAAGGACCAGCAGCTCTGCCTTGCACAGCACCTGGCCACCAGTGTTGTGGGCTGCGCAAGTGTAAACACCAGCATCCCCCTGGGTTGTATCTATCAGTACCAGGGAATATAAGGTTCCATCCTGCCGCTGCTGGAGCCGGGCACTATCCACCAGCTGGATGCCGTCCTGGGGGTGACAATGACCTAGTGCCACCAGCCCATCCCTGGGGATCCCTGTACTATGCTCACCCCACCATACTAAGTGCTGCTTCCTCCGCAGGCAGGAGGGAGCCTCAGCAAGGAGCTATAGTGCTGCTTGATCCCTGCTGTGCGCACCACCCCATGTCCAGCCCAGGAGACTGGAAAAATACACAACAGGTGGTGAGACAGGGACTGCAGGGTGGAGTTTGCCTCCCCGACACAGGGCCTCCCCTGGTGCCCACACTGAGTCTCCACTGACCTTATACCAGGTCACTGTGGGCTGTGGGTTGCCCTCAATGATAGCCTCGAACTGTGCAGTGCCACCTGCCTGGACCTCCACATCCTCGATGGTGACTTGCATGGACGGGGGCCCTGGAAGTGGTGGGGAAAACTGAAGACAGGATCCCTGGGCACCCACCTTGCATAGGTGGTCGGCGAGGTTCTAAGGCCACCCAAGGAGACAGCCCCTCCCTGTGACAATGTCCCATCCAGGCTTTAACCACAGAAAATTGCTTCCCTCCATCCAGTCTCTCCTGCTATAACCTCTGTGGGCCAAGCCATCACCTTCAAAGCTTATGAGGAGAGGGCTAGCAGATCCTGAGCTTGCCACCCCTCCAGGGCATGTGGGGACCTCTGCAGACAGCTTAACTAAAGATCCCTGCCCCAGACCAGTGCCCATACTTGCAGCTCCCATGTCGGTGGCCTGGTACACATAGGTCCTCTGTGTGGCCTCAGTGACCACGTGGCTGTGGACATCCCAGATTAGCTGCCCTGGCCCAGTTATCAGCTGGGCTGTGTCTTCTACCCTGGAATCATGAGGTCATTGAGTGGTGAAACAGAGGATCTTGGACCCCCAGGTGGCTGCCCCATGTGTCCCCACCACAGGGCCCTGCTAGCCAAGAACATTACCGGATGGGCACTGTCTGTCCCTGAGCCCCTTCAATGGATGCCAGCTCCCACTCCAGGCCTTCTGGAAGGTTGGCTGGTGGGGGACAGAAGCAGTGAGAGGGCAAGTGACACCACCATCACCAGCAGTGTGAGGAGGCCCTCAGCAGGCCTCAGGGAGCCATAATGCCACTTAGGCCCCAGGACTGCCCCCAGCAAGGTCCTCATATACTGTCCATGTGAAAGGACCTGTCCCTGTTTTCCTGCCTGCTGACCTGGCCTGAGGACAAGCCAGCCCTGCTCTTCCAGGCCTAGTTGTAACTTCAGTAGCTTTGAGGGGCACCTCCCTAACCCCAGGATAGAATCAGGTAGAATCAGGCTCAGGGTAGCCTAAGGGAGACTGAGGCCCGCTGCCTGGCACTAGTCTGGGGCATCTGAGAGGCAGAGCCCACCATCCTGCTGTGGCAAGTACGCCAAGCAAGTCCTCCAGGGCAGGCTAAGTCAAGCTAGACAGGGCCGGAGGGAGCAGAGCTGGGTGGGGGCTGGCACTGTGCTCATGTCGGGTTCTCAGCACTGGCATCAGCGACCATGATCACAGCACTTGGGGACAGTGTTCCTGGCACAGGACAGCCAGGACTTGGGGGCCCCAACCACCATCCAGCCTATTGCACCATCCTGTGACATCAGACTAATGCCAGTGCTGGAAGTGGGGGGCATGGGTGACAGGGAGGAGCTGTTGTGCTGCTGGCCCCTGGGACAGACATGGCACACAGAGGACACAACCTTGCCCAGCTCTGAAAGGAAGATCATGGCTCTCTAAGGCCTTGATGCAGATAGGTGGCAGGGGTGCCCCTGCAGGTGGATGGGAGCCAAGGCTGGGCAGAGATCTGGGCTATGTGTCAGGGTATGGGTATGAAGTCTGGAACAAAGGTGTGTGGACAGAAAACAGACAGCCTGAGGTCTCTGGGCTGGCCAGCTGCCTCCAGCCTGACTCAACCCTCCAAGAGGACTCAGACATTGACCACAGAAAGGGCCCTCTCATAGCCCCCTCAACAGGCACACCCCTACCAGGCTCAGTCCCCAGATGACAGTGCTTTGTGATAAGAGCTGCTCCAGTGTGGCAGGGACTCAGATGGTTTCTGGTGAGGTCACAGGACAGAAGTGGGGGCAGGGGGAGGCAGGGTCTTGGTCTGGTCTTCTCTGCCTGGGACACAAGCAATCTACACCCGCTTCCTCTACCTCCCACCTGCTGGGGAGCACAGAGCCCGTGCTAGCTGCCAGAGCTCAAGCAGAAAGACCTGGCTCTGGAACATCCACATCTCACAGATAGGGAAACTGAGGCTCAGTGAGACACAGGCCTGGTCCAGAAGACAGAAGCCTGGGGCTCAGCAGCTCACACCCACCGGCTACACCTGAGGCTCCCACACCTGAGGGCTGAGGCCCAGCCCCCAGGGATACAGGTGGCTCAGGAGAACTGGGAACAGTGGAGGCCCCTGCAGAGAGGCCTGGCATCAGAGTAGGCATCACCTCCTGGCTGGCTCCATCAGGGGTGAGGTGGGCAGAGTCCTCCAAGGCAGCCTCTGTGGAAAGGAGGTAGCATGATGAGGCCCAGTCTCCTGTAGTAGAGTTGGACCTCCAAGGCCACCCACCTGGCATACCCAAGAGTCTCCTCCCAGAACCACAGCCTAGGCTCAATGCCACAGGTACACCTCCTCCTCCCAGAGCCACCAGGTTTCAGCCCCTGAAGTCCAGAACCCAGCACCCTCCATCCCCTGCTGACCCCACACTGACCCTCAGGCTGACCCCTGGGCTGACTCAGGGCCATGCTGCACTGCTCAATTCCAGACACCCAGGACAGCTGGGCTGGGTGTCCAGGTGACCTCAGCTACAGCGCTCTGGGCACAGGGCCACCACCCAGGGTGGCCCTCACCCATCCCACCTGACCAGCAGCTTCCTCCTTTGCCTTTTCCTCCCCTTCCCTGGCTCTCCAAACACCCATGGGTGCAGCTCCTTGATGTCCATGCAGCCAAGTGCCCAGGGCTGCTGACCACAACTGCCTTCCCTGCTTGAGGACCCCACACACAGCTGGAGTTGGGACTGCGGACTTCCCTCCAAAGGGTTTGGGCTTCCATCCTCCACTCCAAGATTAGCAGGACCCAAAACAAGCCCCAGCTGGACCTATCTGGGTCAGGGGTGATGTGCCTATTCACAGATCAGTGCACACCCTGGCCCCGCATGGACCCTGCTGCCATGTCTCCTCCCCACCCGTGGATCCACATGCACCGAGGGCACTCACAGACCCCTGGGCCACCCTGGAGCCAGAGGGCAGGTGGCCTTATTTGTGAGCGTAGAAGCAAGAAGGAACCCACAGCAGGTATAGGAGTCAGTTTATTGTTCACAGGGCCCAGGATAGAAGACAGGATGGCCCAGAGCTGCATGGTGCAGCTGGCTGGAGCCTCAGAACAAATGCTGGTGCTGGCCAGTGTCAGCCCCACCCAGCAGTCAGCAGGGGATGAGGTCTGTGAGGTGGAGGCTGGGCAGGAGGGCAGGGAGGATCATCCTGGGCTGCACAGGAGCTGGAGGAGTTCCAGGGCTCTTGAGGCCCCAGGCCTGGTGTCAATGCTCATGCAGTATGGCCCAGGACACAGGCTATCCCTGCTCTGGTGGCAGCACAAGCACCATTCCTGGCCTCCAAGTCCAACAGTGTGGCCTCAGCACTGTGAGGAGCCAGGACCCTCATCCCCACCTGAACAGAGGCGCAGTGTGACAGTCTCGCCCACAGTCCCAAAGCCAACTGTCTGGGTAGAGACCTCTGTTTTGAAGCTGCTCCTACTGCCATCTGCAGACTGCTGCATGTGGGCACAGAAGGAGGACATCCAAGGGGTGCTGTCCCCTGGCCTGGCCTCCTGCACAAGGAAAGGGACACCCTCAGCCCCAGGGACCCAAGGCCCACGCTGCAAGGAGCCAGGCCGGCGCCCCAGGCTGAGCAGGACAGGCCGCCCAACAGTGGGCTCGCCAATCTCTCTCTGTAGCACTGAGACCGTGCATGGGGGATCCCCAGAGGCATCAGGGATGGGGTCTCTACAGCCAAAAGTCTCCCCTTCCTGGGGCACGTAATCCTCCAGGTCAGCCAGGGTCAGTGCACGACCATTGTGAGTAAGAATCTTGGGGTCACGGCCCCCAAGGTCATGGATATCCTGGGGCTCCTCAGTCACAATCATGCCTCTGTCCTCTTCCTCCTCTCCTCCTCCATCCTCCTCCAGGGTGGCCCAGGCCACACCACCCGGGTCCATGCAGAGGACCAGGGGCTTCCCAACACAGGCAATTGCTGTATCTTGGCTCAGCTGTGTGTTGTTGGAGTTGTTAGCGTTGGGATCCACAGGCTGCATGACGAGTGTCCCCCCAGGACTGCTGGGTGCCTCTTGAGTGGGAGATGTACCCTGGAGGCCTCCTTTCTTCACTCGAACCTCAATGGTCTCCTCCACCTCCACCCACTTTGAAGTGGGACCCTCAGCCTCCGATACAAACAATGTGGGCACAGCAGGCACCCAGCCTGGCTCCACCTGGGGCCTTCGGGACCCAAGTGGGGACAGTGGCTCTGGGGCCTGGGTAGATGGCCCTGGCCTCCGTGGGTTGGCAGGATGGTAGAGTGGCGAACGGGATGGGGACTTGCTGGGGGACTGGCGCCTTCCACGGGGACTCTTCACTACGGTGGTGATGGTCTCCTCTCTGGTGGGGGAGAGGGCCCAGGAGAGATGGACCCACAGACCCATGGCCTCCGCAAGTACCATGCAACACGTAGACGCCAAAGCCCACATTAATGAAAGTAGCAAGGGTTGAGGCTGCACAAACTCCTACACATGCACATGAGCCTACAGAACTCCAGTTCGAAACCAAAGAAACAAAGCACCAAGGCCCATGTGGTTAACCTCAGTTCATCATGGAGGCTACAGCCCACAGGCTGGCACCTCCACTGTGTCCACAAGTCCACTTAAGGTGGGACACAGCTTGTGCCTAGAGCTGTCCATCACAGCCCTGGACTCCAGCTTGTGACCCCTGCAACAGTGGGCAGCAGCAGAGTTGGGCTGCTGTATATGGGTAGGCCAAGCTGGCTGGACCCCAGAAGTTCTGTGGTCTGCCCTGGGGTGGTTTTGATGCCTTTGCAGGTATCAGCAGGACCTCTGGATGCTGGGTGGATTACAGCTAGACCCACTGCATGGCACATAGCCCTGGCTGCCCCTGGACTCCAGCCTGCATCTGGTAATCATGATAACACCTGGATGGTCACTCAAGATACCATGGCAAAGGCCTTGTCTCTCCTCCTTGGCTTTTTTTTTTTTTTTTTTTTTTTTTTTTTTTTTTTTTTTTTTTTTTTTTTTTTTTTTTTTTTTGTCTAACTCAGGGCTTTAGCCAGGATGGCTCCACCCCTAGTGTCTAGCAGGACAGACCCTGCCTCCTCTGGCCCTCACCTAAAGATGGGGCACTGATGGCTTACACAGGGGACAAACCTGCTGTGTTCTCACACTGGTTAGGGCACCAGGCCTGAGCTACAGCCTCCCAGATGTCAGATGTGCTGCTGGCCTTGTGCTGACCCCAGGAGGGCAGAGGGCCCAGGTCAGGGATGACTACCTCTCTCCCCTTCTCAAGCTTGGAGGAGAAGATGGGCACTCCCCACACTTGGCCCAGACTATGTAGAGGTGTGACCACTCTCCTCCAGGTCCTCTGCTCTTCAGTACCCATGTCTGTCACCTGGGAGTGGTGACAGTGCCCCTTCTGGACAGTATGGAATGGCCAATACAGAGCTCTGGCGGCTCCTACTCCAAGATGGTGCCCACTTACAATGGGGTGCATTGGGCTCAGTCTTCTCCAGGGCAAAGACCAAGAAGGGGCTGAGCCAAGACTCCAGTGAGACCAGCTTCTCACAAGTCAAATCTTGTGAAGGGGCTGAAAAGGCCCTCATCATGAAACTCCTACCTCCACCCAATGTCTTGGGCTCACAGCCTCTACCTCTTCACCCTAAATGCCTCTGTCCTACAACCTTGAAGGCCCTTGGGGATAGAGGAAGGGTCAGCAGGTATAGCCCTGGGGATGAGGGCATGGCCGGCTTCCACTTCCCCAAGCTCCAATTTCCTTAAAGAGCTGAAAGTTGTGCTATCCATCTGTGCTGCACTATTTAAATTTAGATCTAGGTTAATAAATAGGCAAACTCCACTGCACCAGACTCTTCCCATGGCTATCAGGCAGGACATCCAGTGCCCTCACTCTAGGAATACCGTCTCCAGCCAAGTAGGGATGCAGCCTTCTGTCCCCAAGCCATCCACTCAGTGGGGCTCAAGCCCAACCCCTGGCTGAGTCACCTTCCCCGACAGGATCTCCTGGGGAAGTGATGGGCACTGGGCAGGAGTCCGTGGGCAGCTCCCTGGCTGGGGGCCTGTGCAGGTGGAGGAAGCTCAGTTCTACAAGGCAGGGGCCGCACAGGAATCTGGCAGCATCTGCAAGCACAGGTGACTGAGGGGGAGCAAGGCTGTGTGTGGAGGTGCAACAAAGGCCAAGGCACACAGGCATGGTGCACGAGTTAGTGGCATGCAGGCACTGCAGTCAGGAGGAGGGTTAGCAGCACAGCAGCACTTACATGATGACGGTTTTCTTGGGGACCTTAGTCTCCTGTTCAGTGACTACAAAGAGAACAGTGGGATAGCAAGGGTTACAGACCCACAGCAACCATGGGCTCAGTGGTCTGCATGGCCTGGCAGTGAGGTGACTGCCAGTACAGGGGAGCTAGGTCCAAGCACTGACTGGCCATGCACTTGGGCATGGGGCTCTGAGTCTCTCAGACTTGAGATAAACAGCTGGAGTTGGGGGTGCTGTGGGCTGTGCAAATGTACATGCTTCTCGTGTGGGGGAGCTCGGCTTCTGCCTCCACCCATGTGGTGGTGGAGGGGACCCTGCTAGCATATGGTCCTACTCTTAGACATGCAAAGCAAGACTCGGAGAGAAGATGTGAGTGGTGAGAGCCACACAAACAAAGGTGGCCCCAAGAAATCCTAAAACACCAAAAGGGGCCTCTCCAGGAGTGGGGCCCAGAGTCCTGACAGTGGCACATAAGCTCCTCTCAAAGATAGCCCTGAGGGTGATGGAAGAGTGCTGTGCCCATGGGTAGCTGACCTCACCCCTCAGAAGCCCCTACTCAGCATCTCTGCTAGGCTTCCCCACTGCCTGTCTTCCTAACAACAGGATGGAGCTACGGTTTCTGCCCTCACAGGAACCTCAGCTCCTGGAACAGAACAGAGCCTCTCCTATGCATGCTGAGGCCTCGATCCCTGCAGCTTTTGGATGGGGACACTGGACTCAAATGTACCCCACTCAGCCTGGGCAGCTGGACAGCAGGCATCCTAGCAACCCCTAGAGCTGCCCTGTGGGGAACCTGAGGGGTACCAGAGATTCAAGAGGGACTGCAGAGACCACAGCATACAGCATCTGGTCCCAAGAGCTTCCACTTTGCCACACAGAGAAAGGCTTTCTCTAGGCAGCTGGTGTATTTTAAACCTATCTTGTATGTGCTGCATGTGAGTGTAATATATGTACCCTGGAAAGCTACACTTACTGTGCATATGTGATGCATGTTTTGCATTTATGTTACATTGTACATGTGTGCACATATGTACATGTCTATGCTGCATCATTAGTGTATACTTGCACCTGTGTGAACTGCACATGTGTCAAGTGCATGTGTCCATACACATATTATGTGTCACATGTACACTGCACACATGTATTACATACCTATATGTGTGCATGCGCTAGCACATATATTGTATTTGTTTGCAAGCTCAATGTACACATATGTGTATCTATATGTTCCAATGTGTGCCCATGTATTTGTGTATGTATGTGCTCACATGTGTCCTACATGGGTGCATATTCATATGCATGTGCCTGGAGATAGGCGCAGGTGCTCACATGTGTATCATGTCCATGTGTGTGCATATGTGTACCTGCTCATGATCATGCCTGTGTGTACATGTGCTTGCATATGTGTATCATGTACCTTGCATGCATGTGTTTATCTGTATGAATGGAATGTGCTTACAGGTGTAGCATTCTCCATGTGTCTCTGTGTGCATGTACCCACATGTGTGTCTGTGTGCATGTGTTCATATGTATTAGCCATGTAACTGTGTGTGCATATGTGCACAGGTTCATTTATCTATCTTGTACCTGGATGTTTATGTTTATTCATGTGTGGGCCTGGAGGAAGGGGCCTGGGTGACAGCCAGCACCCTACCTATAGTGTAGGGGTGGGAACACAAGGGCTTCTCCTTTACGCTCCCTACTGGTCCCACTGCTCCTGGGATAGCGGCTCAGACACTGTGAGCTTGTGGCCCTGAAAGCCAGCACTGGGCAGTAAGTAGTTGTGACAGCAGAAAGAGCATTGTGTGAAGCAGGGCTCCCAGCCAGGCAAGTGCGCAAGCAATGGGCCATGCCCACCGGGCTGCAGAACCAGGTGAGATGAAGCTACAGATAGGAGTTAGAAAGCAGGGTCTGGGCTTCAACACCAGGTCTCCAGTGCCAGCCCCTGGCCTCACCAAGGCGCTCATGATGCATCTGGTCCTGGTGGCTCTAGGCCTTTTTCCACACGCAGAAAGACCCCACCAAGACACCCAGTGAACATGAGCAAAGGATGCTTCCCAACTAAGATGGCGTGCACAGAAGTCAATGGCACAGAAGTAGGTGTGCCTGGTGCCATAGGCACCTTCATGGGCTAATGGATGTCATGGCCCAGTGGACAAAGGCCAAACAGAGGGACACAGGGAGACAGGTGTTTACTCCTAACTACACGAGGGACAAGGAACAGGCCCTTTGTTCCCCAAACACAGTCTCCATCGTGGCTCCAGAGCACAAGCCCCTGATTTCTGGTGCTGAGGAAGACTGGTCCCTTGGAACACTCACAGGACTGGGATGGTAGATAAGGAGGGATAAGGAGGGTGAAGCTCCACCAGAGCTAGCCCTGCCTCTGCTTGCATGTCCCCAGAAATGAGAGGCTTGCTACCACCACCTGGGCAGACTCTCAGGGAACAGCTCCAAGTAAGCAGCCCAGCACAGATGCACCCTGCCCTCCTCCACACTATGTGCACCTGAGCCAGTTGGAACCCTGGAGAAGAATGATGCCCAGGACTGTTTTCACCTCTGTCCCTCATGAGGCTCCTCTGCGGCCAATCCACTCCCAAAACCTCCACCATGGCCATAGGCCAGGCAAAGACCCGCATCTGTGCATCCATGGGGGCCCCTCTTACACCAAGACACACTCTTCCTGTTGCCCAACCAAGCATAGGTGTCCTCACACTGCTGTCTCCCAGCCCTCAGCTTCTCCCACCAGCCCCACAGGTGTGGGGCTGCAGCCCCCTCATCTCTAGCTACAGCCCTTTCTCCTGGGACCCCACCCCAGCCCCTAGAAGTACAACCTAAGCATGAGAGGTAACATTCAGTATCCCTCCCTTGAATCCTGCCCAGCCCTACAAGGGAGTCAGCCTGAGGTGTAGCCTGGGAGCACCAAGGTGACAGGACCTACCTTCCACAGCAGCCAAGAGTGGCTCCCTGTGCCGCTGGTCCTGGGCCCGAAGCACAGGACTTTGCATGCTCAGCTTGGCACCACCCCGGGTTGTGCCCAGCCTGTTCACCAGCTGCAAGAGGACAGCAGAGGTGCCCTTGGACTCTGCTTCTTGTGGAGCCCAGGGCACCTTGAAGCCATGCCAGCATCTGCAGCATCCTGTTCCCACCTTGGCTATGCCCTGATGGGAATAGGGCCTCTGCAGTGATGGGTACTCCCTAAGGAGCATGGATCTTAGACTGGATTTAATTTTAATGGACTTCAATGTAAACTTAAGCACTATATGTGGCCAGTGGCAAATACATCAAAAAAGGTCCCTGGTTTCCCATTGCATCCCATGAAGCAGGGTCCCCAGCCAAAGCAGAAGCCACACAGAAGACACTGGCCTCTGAGTAAGTCCTGAGGGAGCTAGCACAGCCAGGGCTGGGGCTTCCAGAGCTCCACAGTGGTGCCTGGCTATGTGAAGGTCCCCACTAAAAGCCCTGTTTTGGGGCCTGTGGACATGGAAATTAGGGACCAGGTACTTCATCCAGAGATGATGGCAAGGGAAAAGTAGGGGCCCTGCAGCTGTGGGAGCTAAAAGGCTGGCTATAGGCAGGAAATGGTCTGGATAGCGGTGACCTCCATGGCTGTAACCCCCAGTAAGATGCGCCCCCTTGCCTACTCACCTCGCACTCATAGTGCCCTAGGTCCTCGTGGCCAGCTGCCCGGATCACCAGCACTAGCATCCCGCTGCGGGGCTCGCTCAGCATCCCATATTTGCTGCCTGGGCTCAGCAGAGCCCCATCCCTGTACCATCTGGAAGCCATGGAGGCCATGAGGCAAGGCCACCCCCATGGTGTCCTCCTCAGGGCAAGCTTCATCCCTGGCACCCACTTCACAATTCAGCCCAGCTGTCCCCCCAGCCCACCTGATCTGAGGGTATGGGGCACCCTCGATGGTGCAGGTGACCTGGGTATCCTCGCCCTCCACAAAGGGCCCAGCCTGAACCTTGTTCACAAACCGCGGTGGGACTGTGGTGAGAGGAGGTGGCAAGTGAGAAGCAGAAACAGAGACCCAAACAAGCACACAGAGACATAGGAGTGGTAACAGGACAGAACGGTGAGGGGCAGATATCACGCTGGGCCCACTACACCCCACAAAGTGCCAGCTTGGCCCCTGTGAGACCTGCCATCCCAGATGCTAGGCCTGCAGACCCAGAGCACAAGCACCTGCCCACCTTGCACCAGGATCTTCCCCAGGGTGCTAGCACTGCCGGCACCACTGGCTGCAAAGCACATGTACTGGCCGGAGTCCACTCCTGTGAGGTTGTCCAGGATGAGGGCACATGAGCCATCAGGGTCTTCAATGAGGATATGGTGGGGGTCCACCTCCACTGGCTTCCCATCTGAAAAGCAGGGCATCACACTGTCATGGTGATGAAGAGGGTCTGGCCCAGGTCTCCTGCATCTGGGAGACCAGTGTCTGGTCTGTCACTGTCATCTGTCCCTTTCTTGTCACTCCTCTCTGCATTTCCACAAGAATATAGCCAGATCTGTCTGTGTCCTTGTCCAGCCACAGGGAGGAGGTGGGGGACCTATGCCTACAAGGACCCCCAGGGGAATCAGACTCTTGTCATCCCTTTCCTGAGCCCTGTGACTCTCAGGAACTCCCTGGTGCCAGCAAAGTCCAGCTCACACCATCCCTACCCACCCCAGTCTCCCCCAGCACCCTCCTGTCCTCTTAACCTGTATGACTCTTGCCACTGGAGAGCACCCAAGAATGCCACCAATCCCACACCCGTAGGAGCAACTCAGACCCATCATCCAGCCTCTAAAACCAGGACCATCCAGAAAAGCCCTTATGACTCCCTCCACCACCAAGTCAGAGCCACCTTAGGAGATCCTCCCTGGAGCAAGACTCTGAGGGTCACTCCATTGACCCTCAGCATGGTCAAGCAGCACGCACACAGCAGGGCCCAGTCTTATAAATTACCCTCTGTGTAAAATAGAAAATTTTTTAAAGGCTGAAAATAATGAAGAAAAGATGATGAATGGTCTTCCAATAAAAGAAAAGTGAAAACTGAAAATGTCTCAATAATCACCTGTGTTTGTGACAGACTAACTTCCTTCCTCAGGAGGGAACATCACCCTTCAGAGAACCCTGTCTTGCAACATCCACACTCACAGGCCTGTGTATCCACACATTCCAACAATGTCTGTGGCCACCCCACCCTCAGGGCCTGAGTTCCACCATGCCAGGAGCCTCAAGCAGGAACCCCTTCCAGGACACAGATGTGCAGTTGCCATCTGCCCACCTGTGTGAGGTAGCCTCAGGACACTGGCTTCTGCTCCTGGACAGATGGATGTCCCAGATGTCTCACTTTTCAGCCACAGATATGTGGAAGGGACATACCCGTCCAAGAGGACACACTCATAGAGAAGGCCCAGAAAAATGCACAACCACATCTAGCCCCTATTCTTGTCCCCTCCCAGTGGGCAGATAGGGAGAGAAGGGCAGATCTAGCCAGGCATGGTGGTGCATGCCTGTAATCCCAGCACTCGGGAGGCTGAGGCAGGAGGATTGTTGTGAGTTTGAGACCAGCCTGAGCTACAAAAAAGTGAGCTTAAGGCCAGCCTGAACTGCATAGTGAGACCCTGTCTCAAAAAAAAAAAAAAAAAGAAGGGCAGATCTAGGCCAGAGGATCCCAAGGCAGCAGCAGTAAGATCACATGTGACAGTGGACTCTTGCCAGCTCCTGCAGCTGCTGCCCCATAGCATGAACACAGTGGGGCCATCGCACTGATCAACAGGCCCAGGGGTCCTCTAGGACACACTGGGCACCAGAAAGACCGCAGTCACGCTGCCCTCGCAACTTTATGTTCTGACCTCTTCACGGCCCTCTGACATTCTGTGGACGGTACTGTCCTCTGGGCAGCCTGCTGGCTCCACCAGCAAGCACAACAGCAGGACTTCGTTTGCTACACATTCAGGCCAAGTCACAATAACCAGGCTCTATGCCTGGGGCTCATCTCTCTCATAGCAGTGAGGGGCCCCTCCATACTGCACCTCTCTGATGGTGAGCCCAGGAAATTTTATAAAGAACCAGACCAATATATTTTGTGAAAGGACAGAGAACAACTAAGACAACTCTGGGTTTCTTTGACTAACGACACTGCCATCTGGAGTCTCTGGCCATGGGAAGCCACCAGACACCCACTCTGGGACACCAGATGCACAGCCCAATGAGGTCTTGATTCTCCCCCTGGGGAAAATCCTTGCAGATGCTGAAAGAGTGGGAGGAAAGGGCCCAGTGCACCTGTGGTGGAAACAGTGACCTCACAGCATTGAGCATGCAGCTGCTCTCCCAACCAGATGTTCTGCTCTGTTTTGCAGCTCATGCAGACAAGTTCCACGCTACCCATGAGTAGGTTAGAATTGGACCACCCATTCCCAGTGAAGCACAAGCTCAGTGGTGAACACCAACCACTGCTACATTAATGGTCTAGTCCCTGCTCCACTGAAGAGCTGGAGGCCATCCTCACGGCCATACCTGACACAGCTGTGATCTCCAGGGAACAGCCAAGGGGGCCACACTGTACACACCATTTAGTTTCTTGGGTTCCCCTGGCTGGGATCCAGGTATTGCACCGCCTCTGTTCCACACAGTGACATGTACCTTACTGTGGGGCAAAGGACCGGCTGATGTTGAAAAAGACCCCACCCATCAATCCTCAGACACCAGAAGGTCTCTCATACGGAGGCTGCCATGACTGGGGCTCAGGTGTGACAACTGGTGTTACAACAGATCCCATCAGAAGCCAAGCACAGGATGTGTTCCTGCTGCCAACTCAAGTGGGCACTAACCCTCCAGCCAGAGATGCTGAGGTGGGTCTCATGGCCAAATGGCACAATGCATCTGGCTGATATCCTCTCTGTGGGCATGGGCAGCACCCAGGCAAGTGAGCACAGGCAACGCTGCCCCCTGACAGATCGGGCAATGCCACACCTGGTACTGTAAGGCTCCAATCAGGGAACTCTGCTCAGTTCCATGTCATGGCAAGCTCAGAAAAAGATAGGACAAGAAATTTTGCAGCTCCAGGGACATCTGGGGATGCTCAGAATCTCTATCAGACACTTCAAGGACTCTGCCTACTGATATGCCAAGGCTGCCAGTAAACTTCGACCACAGATACTTCGGGCATTGCCCCATCTAATGTCCCTTGCACTCTCCATCCTTACGAAAGGATTTGTTCACAGCAGTCTTATCACACTCTCTGCCTGTACCCAGGCACAATCAATTTCAGGCCATGTTGCCTTCACTCAAGTCTGGTGGTCTCTGCTGATTTTTTTCCTTCCGCCTGTATGTTAGAAGTACATCAAGCTGTGCCACCCCTAACAATCAGAAATGAAGCAGCTACCCTTGAAACACTGGGCAAGGCTGTCCACAGGGAAGGTACATGTCTGTGTGTACAGCCTCCTGTGCATCTGCGTATGGTGTGTCTGTGTGTGTCTGTAGTGCTGTGTGCCCAGCCTCTGTGTGTACATGTGCATGATATTCCTGTGTGCCTGCAGTGTTTATGTCTGTGTGTACAGCCTCTGTATGTCCGTGTGGTGTCCATGTGTGCCTATAATGTTTATGTATACACAGCATCATGTGTACATGAGTATGGTGTGCCTGTATCTGTAGTGTCTGATATGTAAATTTATGTGCAAATCTATCTTTTGTATGTATATGTGTATGCATAGGCATTGGTGTGCGCTGTGTACCCAGTGTATATATGCACATTATCTCTGTGAGTGTGTGTGCATATAAGGGTCATGTCACACATGTGTGGTACATATAGCACACACAGATAAAGCATGTCTCTGAGGCTATGTGCATTGTTTGTGTACATGTGTGGGTATGTCTCTTTGTGGGTGTATGCAGTGTTTGCACTTGCCCTCACAAGTCTGTGCATGCAACCCTGCAGGGTGCAAGGCTCTGGCCCTGTTGGCTGCACTAGGTGCCCTTGTCTCACCCTGCTGGCTGCCTCTCGCAGGATCACTCCTTCCACTCATTTCCTCCCACTGGAGACCCTGGAGTCACAGCCTCAGCCCTCTCGGCCCTCATTCTACATCTACCCTGGCCAGCAGCGTTGGTCAAACACACTGCCTTCTCTCCAACCAGGTTGCACCTGGGGCCTCAACAGCTACACCTGAAACCACACAGCACCCCAGCTCCCTGCTATCCCCTTGCCAGGCCCTGCTGTCTGCAGCAACTACTCCCCTATGTGCTCCTGCCTCTGTCAGTGGATCCACCGCAGTAGGCCAGTCCCTCAGACTTCTCCTGGACCCAAGCTCCGCAGCTAGCCAGGACACAGTACAGTCCCTGGGCACAGCCCAGCATGGTGGCAAGGTCCCCGTTCTTTTTCATGTCCTCTGCTTTTCCTGATGCACAGCCACAGTGACAGATGACTGAAGCCCTCTGTGCCTATCCCTCTGCTGCTTAGGGTACCTCAGGGCTTCAGTACCAAGCCTCCTCACAGTGTCCAAGGCTCAGGGTCTCCCCTGGCTGGCAACACCTCCTGTCAGACAGAATAGAGCCACCAGGCAACTCCACCACCATGGTGAACTGAAAGCTCACAGGGTACGCTTGGGCCTTGCTCACTAGCCTCAGTCTGGGTCCTCTGCTGCAGTAACTCTAGCCTGCGAGGCACATGAGGCCTTCTAGGGAATGAAGGAACAAGGCAGCTGGTAGTGTCTGCCTCAGCATCACAGTGGCTTGCTGTTCACAAGTGCCTGGAAGCCATCCTGGCTGCCACTCTGTCTCTTTGTGTGTCCTCCCTCACCCATTTCCATAACTTGATGTCACGAGTTTCTCTGCACATCACCTGTTCCCAGACTGTCAGTGCCTGGTCATGCCTCAGCCATCCAGGTCTCTCATGCCTCAACCCTGCTGACCCCACACCCATCCTGGGCCTTTGCAGCCACCTCTCCCTGGGGGGCTCTGCCTGGTGCAGGTCAGCATCTGGGCAAAGAGGCTGCACCTTTGAACCAGCTGACCACAGGCTTTGGAGTGCCCACCACACGGCAGGCCAGCTTCACTGTCTCTCCCAGCTCAGCTGTGCAGTCATCCAGCTCCTCTTCAAATTCTGGGACACCTAGAAGGACACAGAGGCTTTTAACTCTGAGAGGAAGGCAAGGTGTGTGGCCCCTTCAGGTCCACCCTGGCAGGCTGCCCCACCCCTACCAGTCACCCCAAATCTGCAGGTATGGCTACCACCCAATGCCCAACCGAGCCAAGGTAGGAGCAGTGTAGGACACAGGAGGAGCTGTATAGTAGATGCCATGCTGGCTGGGTAAGAGATGTGGTTGCATACCCCTCTCACCTGACAGGGGTCCACAGATGCCCCCAGCTGGGGCCCACATGTGTTCCCATCCCTGGTGAGTCAGCTCATGTGAGTCAGACCCAGCCAAATATGCACTTGGGGCTCCTGCAAAGCCCCTGGTGAGCCCTGCGACCCCAGTGCTCACCTTCTAGGAAACTCCCACCTATGGGGAAAGCCCAAGGCCAGGCCATGTGGGCACCCTAAGTCCAGTTTGACCACCAACACTCACTCCACACAGGCAGGGCCAGGCGCTGCTGGATGCCACAGATCTCCTTCACCCACGAGTTCTTGATGACAGCTGTCCGTGCCTGCAGCAGGTATTTGCGTACAGAGTCCTCACGCTCATGCCACACTTCGAAGGCGCGGTCATCCCCCTCCACCTGGTCATTCAGGTCGATGCTGCTCAGCTGTGGATGGGTGCAAGAATCAGCAGGAGGGGGGCTTGGGAAGCTGAGTGCAGGCCCCTGCCCCATAGGGCCCACCTAGAGCTGCAGACCTTCATCATGGTGCGGAACACGTAGCTGAAGGTGTCAGTGCGTGAGTCCCGCCGGGGTTTGCAGATTACCAGGTGATGGCGGAAGAGGAAGATGTGGCGGTTGTGGCCCTTCCAGGGCATCCGGGCTCCCGGTGCTCCCTCCCACACGATGAAGTGGCCCTGGGGAGGCAGGTGTTTGGTCAGTCTGCACACCCAGCCCCAGCACGCAGCATGAGCCCAGCCCCCACAGCCATGGCACACCTGGCGAATGGGCTCCCCAAGAGCTTCTAGGGTGCCAGGGTAGTTTTCCATGAGAGACACATGCAGCTTGTTCTCTGCTCTCTGTGGCAGTGCGGACACCACGGCATAGGCTTGCTCCAGCAGTGCACAGTTCTGCCGGTTGCGAGCCTTGTTGCGGATCAGCTCCTGAGGGCCAAGGGGCAGAGTCAGGTCTGAAGAAGACCCAGCCCACTCCCCAGGCCCATGCAGTCAGCTCCCAGGCTCCACCTTCAGCAGTGCCTGATAGCGCTGTACACGCTCCACTGGCTGCTCCAGGTAGTGCTGCAACGGGAGTGGTGGGGGCTGTGCAGGATCCTTGGCCGGCAGCATTTCCTCCACATACTTCTGCAGGGAATGGGGTGAATGTCAGATGAGAGCACACATGCCCCTGGCTTCAGTCACTCTGAGCAGCAGGATGGCTAGGCGACACAGCTTACACCCTGGGCAACCCAGGACACTGGGTTCTGGGAGCAGTGGGCAGGGCACCTTGTAGAACTCCTGCACTGGAGTGCTGACGACCACAGCCTCGGCCTGCACCCGGCCCACCAGGAACTCCAGATACTTCTCGAAGGCCCCTTGGTTCTTGATGAAGCACATGGCCACATCGTCATCTGTATCGCAGCACTGCAGCTCCTTCAGGAAGCTGTCACAGAAAACATATGTGCAAAGCTCCCACATGTACTGTGCGTCCGTGTGTGTGCATGCATGCATATGTGTGCTGCAGCATATCTGTGCCACACAGTTGGGATGTTCATGTACGCAAGAGATACATGTGTGTGTGCAAGGATGTACACTACACACCTGCATGCCTTGCATGAGTGTGCAAGAGTACAAGTGTGTGAAGGTCTGTGCATGGGTGTGTATGCAAGACATGTGTGCACATGTACACATGTACGCATGTGGTTGGCACAGACAAGCATGTAAGGGCGTGCACATGGTGGGTGAGGGGTGCATGTGTTCACAAACTCCCACATGTGTATGTGTGCATGCATGTGAGGTTGTGTGGCAGCTTCCTGTGTGTAAGTTGCTGTGAACATCAGCCAATATTAAACTTGGTCAGGTAGCATGTCCTGCCCATCTCTGCCTGGCCCTCAGCCTTCAGCCCACCTGCTGTGGAAGCGGCCAATGTCCTGCACATTGCGGAAGATGACCTCCTTCTGG
This sequence comes from Ctenomys sociabilis, assembly GCA_004027165.1. Classification (NCBI taxonomy): domain Eukaryota; kingdom Metazoa; phylum Chordata; class Mammalia; order Rodentia; family Ctenomyidae; genus Ctenomys; species Ctenomys sociabilis. The sequence continues at coordinate 50,067 of PVKA01005688.1, read as the reverse complement.
CTGGCCACAGCGATGGGGACATGGGGACAACGGTCCAGGTGCTGCATATGGTGGCTCTGGAGGAAGTGCAACTCGCCCACAAACTCCTGTTCTGAACTGAGCAGCTCCCGGATGACAGCACTGGGAGAAGGCCAGGTGTGAGGGGACTGGGACAATGTAGTTGTGCCTATATTGGCTCCCCTGGGGCCTCAACTCCTTGTGCTACTCAGTGGGACAAGGCCTCCCACTGCTGTAGCTACCACTGCCTATCCAAGGTGGGTGAAGGATATAGCAGCACCCCCTCCTCCATCCAGCGTCCCTCCCAGCAGGATGTCACAGGACCAGAGCAGTGAGCTACCTTCTGTCCTCAGCCTACGCCCACCCAGGAAAAAAGTATGGCCCACAGAAAAAAGTATGTGGAGCCCATAGCCCACAGCCACAAGAGTTAGGTTATGGAGACAGGCTGCCCTTGCCCTGCACACACTCACCTGAGCTTTGACTTATACTCATCTTCAGACATAGCCTCCCCAGGGAACTCAGGGGCCTCAGGGGGACCCCACTCTGGTGACAGCTGTGAGGGGCAGGGGAAGGTTAGGCTACAGCCCCACATGAGGATATGATCAGTGACCACCCACCTCCTCTCTTGGCACTGGTACCTTGAGTCTCTTGTCCAGGTAGGCAGGTGACACCCAGCCCTGCCGGGAGGGGCTGGACTTGGTGGGCTTGGTGCGCACGAGCCAGCGCAATGGGTGAGCAGCATCCAGCACCTCCACATACTGCCCCTCCCGAAGCACAATGGCATCCTGTTCAGCCCCCAGGGGCAGGTAGTTGGCAGTGACCATGTAGATGTCGAAGATCTGACAGGGAGAGCAGTACACTGAGCAGGGCAGGAGAGGGACACCAGGGCCCCAGCTGCCCTCAAGGGTCTGAAGGAAGAGGGAACTCCAGGCCTGGCAGGCCCAGACTTTGGTGCAGGAGTGCCCAGATGACACACACCTCCAGGCTGCCGCCCACAGTGGACACCAGGCACAGGAACCTGGTAACAGGGGCCACCACATTTCCTGTGTCCACATGCCATCCACCACCCTGAGACCTAATGGGGCACTGCAAGCACAAGACTCATCCAAGTGCATGAACAGAGGCCCTACCAGGAAGCCAAGCTGCAGGACCCTGGCAGGTGAGCACCAAGCTCAGTCTCACTTGTTGGAAGGCCAAGCCCTGCCAGCCCGACCCTCTATCCTGGTCACCCACCTCACCACGGGAGTCCCCATCCTCTGACTCCGAGGAGGACTCCTGCACGCTGGATGAGGGCCGTGACCTGCCGTGCCGGGGCGATGCAGATGGAGTCTTGGACTCCTCATCACTGTCACCTCCAGGCACCTGAAGTTTAGCTAGAGGGAGGGGGAACCAGGGTCACAATGCCTTAGAAAAACTGTCCCCAACTGCCTCAGGCCCCAGAGGCCAGGACAGAGCCAGACCCTAAGGCCTAGCACAAAGGTTCAAAGTTTAACACAGACACTGGTCTCACCCTGTGTAATCTTAGCAGACACCATCTCAGTGATCTGTGAGGTGAGCTTCTGCAGGAACTCCTCTGTGCCCACTTCAGCAAGGGACAGGTGGCCACATGCTTCCTCAGGCACCAGGGCCTCCCCTTGTGGGGAGGGCACACAATTACCCAACATCCTGTAGGGCAGCCTCTGCTGCAGGCCAACAGTGAGCAGGGATACATGGCTGCCTACAGGAGCAGTGATGCTTGGCCACACAGGACCAGAGCCAAACTGACTCGTGAGCATCTTGGCAGAGGTGTGGACAACAGGGTGGAGAGTAGAAGAAAGCAGGGCTGGACAGAGGGGACAATGGGTGACCTGGGATAGCAGGCACTGTCAAGAGACAATGGGTGGCTGGTGCAGCTGCAGGGTGGAGCACGAGGGATCAGAGGACAGCGCTCAGAGAGGGTCAAACCCACCATCAGACCCGGTACCTAGGCATTCACAAGCCTGTGGGCCTGACCTGTGCCAGGTGCACAGGGGTGAGAAACAGCTCCAACCCAGACCACAGCCTGAACTCACCCGAGAAGATGGACCCTGACCCAGAGCCCACAGCCAGCCAGAGGTCTAGGAGGCTCTAGGCCTGGGCAGCCATCACCCAGACCCCCACCAGCACAGGGCTTGAGTGCTCACCCTTCCCATACCTTTCCTCTGCCCAGCTGGGCTGGTGACATCCACAGACTCTGACATTTGTGCAGAGATGGCTTGAGTGGTCCTGGGGGAAAGGGGCATCCTGAGAGGCTGGGGTGCATGACAGCCCACAGAGGCTTGGGGCAACAGGCCAGGTTGCAACTGTAGGGGTCCCTGTGCCAGCAGGCTCCCAGGAAGCCCTCCCAATACAGTGTGGAAACTGAGGCACAGAAGGCCTGCATGGGGAAGGATGCCCCTATCCTCATCCTAGCCCTTGTAGCCTGGCCAGGTCCTTACTCACCCCTGCAGGAAAGAGGAGATGAGGGCTGCCTTGGCCTTCTCTGGTTCCTCCTCCCGGGGCCCTGTCCAGAGAGCAGATCTTCAGGCAAGGCCCTCGACCCAAGCCCAGGCCACCTTGCCCAGCTCCCAGCTTGTGACCACACTGTCACAAGGGGATAGGGATGGACCCAGGAGGCTGAAGTGTACCCCAAAACTGGTGTACTAGGGGCCAATCTGTTCATGAGGCCCAGACAGGTCCCAGGCCAACAGGCAGAAAGACTATACCCCAATGTCACTAATGCCACCCCCAGCCCACAACCCACCCCACTCACGGCCAGAGACATGCAGACTGGCAGAGCACAGAGCCTGGCCGGCAGCGCTGGACACAATGCAGGTGTAGGTGCCCTGGTGCTGCGGGCCCACGTCTAGCAGGACCAGGCTGTGCTGCTGTCCCGAGCTGGCCATTGTGTAGCCTGGAGTGTAGGGACTGATCCATAGCACACCCCTCTCCATCTCCTCCCGGAGCCAATGCACAGTGGGTACTGGGCATCCTGAGAGGAAAACAGGAACCCCATGAGAGTGGCCCAGAGCTGGCCTCCCAGGGACAGAGCACACCCTGGGCAGGATCTACCTGACCCCAGAGCCCAGGGTGGGTCTAAACCACCACTCCTGTCTAGAAGACAGGTCCAGCACCTCATGCCAGGGACTGCAGGGACCAAGATCTTTATGGGAGCGCTCTCCCTGACTCTCTGGGAGGAGGTAGAGGGATATCACTCCAAAAATCACCTACCTTCTACCTTCACAGAAAAGGTGATGCTGGAACCTTGCTTCACTTTCTTGGGGGTGAACTTCTCCAGGATCCGGGGTGGCACCAGCTGCTCATGCACATCTGAAAGGTGTAGGGCACTCACTAGGGGGCACCCCAAGAACCCCCACCATGCCTGTGGCCCATGATGACATCTAAGCCTACCCACCTGGGCTACTTACCTAAGGCCAGCTTCTCCTCCGGCTCCTCAGGGCCTGGAAGATACAGGGGTCAAACATCAGCAGTAGTGCAGGCCACAGGAAGCACTGCAGTACCCTGGCCCTGCTGCCTGATGCAGGAGATGCTGGGCAGCCCCAGCTTGTGGGCAGAGGCTCCCTATCCCTGGCTGAGACATCAGCCAGTGGGCCAGAACAGGTAGCTGCACCCCTCACCTCCACAGAGACTGGGGTCTCAGCTGGAACTATTCCATGGACACTCGTGCATGTGGCAGCCAAGGGTTACACCTGTGATGCAGGTGTAACCACAAAGGGGCCTACCCCTCTCTCAGACACCTGCCCACTCCAGCCACAGTGATGCTGCCCATAGGGAACACTATCAGAGGGCTACAGCTCTGTCTGGGCCCCGGGGCACCCACCACAGACCAGCAGCTGAGCCGACGAGTAGGCAGCGCCTATGGAATTGCTGATATAGGCCGAGTACTGGCCAGTGTCTTCCTGGGTGACCGTAACAATCTCCAGAGTGTGCAGGCTCTTCTTATTGGTCATGTGGACGTGGGCAGATGGGGTTAAGGGTTGGCCATCCTTGAACCAGTACAATCTGGGGGCCGGGTAGCCTGGGAAGCAGAGGGCAACAATCAGCCACCTCCTCCTGGGCACCATGAATCCAAGAGAGAGAGCCCTGAAACCACTATGTCACTGTCTCCTTGTATCCTCCTACATGCCCACCTGCATCCATTGCCCATGCCCCAGCCCTCACCTTTCACCTTGAGTTGAAACTTAGCCAGGCGCGTGCCTGGGGCCACCCGCAGATCCTTTAGTTCCTCTACCACCTGAGGCAGCTGCCCCTCATCCGACTCTGTGCCTTCCTGTTCCCGGCTGGTGGAAGGACAAACACAGAGGCAGCCAGTGAGTGGACCAAGAGAGGGCCAAGAGGGCCACAGAAGTAGAGGTCAGAGGTGGTGGCTTAGGGCAGAAAGACAGAGGCCACCAGGCCTGATGGGAGGCTCCAGGACTTGCTGGATCAGGCCACACCCAATCAGCTGGGCGCTATAGGCCCTGGACATCAGTCACTGTCATCTGTGAGACTGCCACCCAGCCAGGTGTCTCCAGTCCCCAAACAGCCCCACCTGGACAGGTATCCCTGGGCGCTGAAGTAGGAAGAAGTCTCTGTGGCATCAGCTGCAGTATCATAGTCTGTGCTGGTCACTGGTGAGGAAGGGAGAGCTGGAGGTGGCCAAGGACACAACAGAGCTGGGAGCCCCTCAGCCCAGTGTCTGAGAGGAGCAGCCACTTATGGTTGCCCCAGAGTGTGTCCCAGCCCATGGTTCACCACCAACCCACCAGACTGTCACTATCACAGAGGCTTCCTAAGCATCATGCAGTGACAGTGAAGGAATCTTCTTGCTCTATTCTATCAGGCCAGGAAGCTGGAGAGACAGCAGAGACCTCGGATCCCAGGCCAAGTACATAGCAAGGCCTGGATGAACTGCCACAATGGACAGAGCTTTTGTGTCCTCCACAGACTGACCTTAACGTTAACCCATGGCTTTGCCATGAGGGGGCTTTGGCCAGGGTGAGGTCCTAAAGTGAAGCCTTAGGACCAGTTCTGACAGAATAAGTGGGCATGTGGCACACGCCTATAATCCCAGCAGTCGGGAGGCTGAGGCAAGAGAACCCAGCTGAGCCCAGACCGCACTGTAAGGACCCCATCTCAAGACAAAAAAGGAAGAAGCCTGGGCATGTGGATCAGTGTTAGGCAGTAGTACACTTGTTGATGTGTTCTGGGTTCAATCTCTAGAGCCATGGTAAAACACAACAAAAAACACAAACTTAAGGAAAACTGTAAACCAGAGTTCCAAGAAGCTCCATTCACTTTAAGGGTGAGGGAAATGATATTATAGTACAGCAAAGAATATTGCGATTAAGTCACTGAAAACCAGTAAAAAAAGCTGAGATCTCTTGGCCCCTTTCTTGACAGCCCCAGAGGGTACTCTGTCTTGGTCTCTGTTGGGAGCCCCAGGAAGCCAGGAAATTGATCAAATGTATGTAAGTGGGACTGGGCCTCAGGCCTAAAGCAAACAAGCTACCTCAGTCCTGAGAAAAACATCTTGTCTGGTTCAGGCCAGCTATTAGTTGCTAAGCAACCTTGTGTCATCTGTTACAAACTTTGCAAGAGTATAAATAAAGGATCATTTTGTTGCTCATGGAGTTAGTCTTGTCCATCAGCTGGACTAGCGACCAGCTAGTCCAGCTTTTGTCTTCTTGTCTATCTTTTTCATTCCTGCTGCTGTGTCTCCCCAGGTAGAACCATTTGCAGTAAGATCAACAGATCCCTACAGGTGTTGGCTCCTGGGAAATCCCCCTTGGAGACATGAGGCCCCAACCATGCCTGGGCAGACATCTGCACCCTAATCCCACCCAGGCAGTACTTACACTCTACGCGGAGCTCAGCCTTGGTAGAGGAGACGCCTACGCTGTTCTCAGCGAGGCAACGGTAGACACCCATGTCTGTGGGCACCACAGCGGTTATGATGAGCTGGTGGCCACCCTGCTGGTCCTCATTGATCATGTAGTGGTCGTCCTCCTCCAGCAACTTCCCATCCTTGAACCAGCGCACACTGGGCAAGGGCTGGCCTATCACCGTGCAGTCAAAGCTCACAGGGTACCCATCCTGCACCTCTTGGTTCTGCAGCTCCGTCAGGAACACAGGGGCTGAGGGCCAGTAGAGGCAAATCCAAGTCACCCTAGGCAGGCATCCACCCCAGCTGCTCTGGCCAACACCTCACCCAGACACACCCATAACACACAGCATGCTCTAGAGCTCATCTTCATGCCTGCAGGCAAAAGGGACTGAGGCTGCCTGCTGACTTCTCCCTTCTCTCCCCTAAGTACTCTTCTCAGACCCCAGGTTTCCACTACTAGAGGCAAAGGGACGGAGGAGTGGGGCAGGCAGAAGAGGTGATGGCTATGTGACCTGAGAGGTCTCAAGTATGGAAATGCTCAAAACCCAAGAGATGCTTCTGGGCATCAGGAAGCTCGGGGTCATCGCCTAGGACCTGCTAATGTCCAGAGATGTGTAAGTGCATGTTATGTGTGACAACTGGGGATGGTGGTCAAGGCAGACTAAGGAATCCTCTTTTTATAGGTTACACTCCAAAGTCTTGTGAAGGGAAGCAGCTGCTCGTGTTCTCATAAGAGAGGAACCTGAGGCTCAGAGAAGCTAAAGCAGTTTCCCCAGAACCAGCACCCAGTATTCCCCTGGCAGCACTCTTGGGACTGACTGTAGTAGTCACTGCTTCCAGACATTGCCAACTGCCCTTATTTCCCTCGTCAGCCCCAGCACTGAGTGTCAAGGGTACTTCCCACTCACCAGCATCAGAGGGCAGCAGGCCAGGTGGTGGCTCCAGGGGCATGGCAAGGAAAGGCGCTGCCTTGCTAATGTGCATTTCCACCATCCGATGCCCCTGCTCCATAAGGCTAATGTTCACCTTGATGCCCATACTGGTGAACATGTCCTGAAAGCAGGTGGCAGCCCGACGGGCCTCTTCAAGGGCTTCAAAGCGGATGCAGATGAAACGTTCGTCCTCATGGTAAGTCTGCCTATCAGGCTCCTCGGGCTCTGCAGGATCCTCGTCTGCACTGAGGAAGAGCTCCTCATCTGAAACCTCAGCTGGGCCCTTGGTGCGGAAGAGCCGGTGCAGGCGCCGTGTGGCCCGGCGGAAGGCTTCATCCAGCTCAGGCCCTGAGGAGCTCTCAGTCTCACTCTCCGTGCCACTGACTACCACGCAGGCACTATGGCTCACTTGGCCAAACTTGCTGCTCACCTGACATGTGTAGTGGCCAGCATCGGTGTGCCCCAGGCCAGTGACTAGCAGAGAGCAGGTGCCATCCCCCAGCTGGTCAATGTGGTGGTGTCGCCCATCTGTCAGCTCCACTCCATCCTTCAGCCAGCGGGCCTGAATATCAGCCTTGCTGGCCACTACACACTCCAGCCGCAAGGTGTCACCCACCTGCGCTTCCGTGTCCCCAAAGGTGCGGGAGAAAACAGGCCCTTCCTGCTGCTTCATCTCCTTGCGGACCTTGTAGCCCTTGAAGGCAGCCTGGATCTTCACAGCCGCCTTGTCCATGGAGGGGTCGCCCAGATCCTCAGCGCTAGAGTCTCCCGGAGGTGAGTACACAGTGGTGGGCTGCTCTGATTGTCTCCGGGGCTTCACAGAGGGGGCAGCAAGGGATCCAAGCTGGGGGTATAGAATGCAGTGTCACACTAGGGCAGGCGTGCAGCATCAGGGACGGGTGCTCTGTCCTGTCCCCACCCACTGGCAGCCACACCGGCATCACTGAAGACCAGGCACCCACAGGCCCCTCCTAACACAGCTATGAGGAAGAAGAGCAGCCAGTCTCAGCTCTTCAGAGACTTTCAATAACAGCACAAGGGCTGTGGATGTGTGTATAGAAAGACAGATGGACAGGCGAATGGAGGGAGGCTCAGCAGGTGAAGGGGCAACTGAATGGGCTGAGGAAAAAGGTCTGGGTAGATTGGCTGGCCAGTGAATGGATGGAAAATGGGTGAGTCGATGGCTGAGCACATGTATAGATAAACTGTCGGATGAGCAAACATGAAAGTACAAAAGGGAGGAAACATGGACACATGGGAATGGATGGATGGATGAATGGATGGGTAAACAGAGGAACAGACAAATGGATGAACTAGAAAACTGAAAAGGTAGAGAAATGGTAGACGGATGTAGAGGACAGTTCAACAAACAGACTGGTGCATACTCAGTTACAGATGCTGTGGATACAGGAGTGATAGATGGCAGGTGAAGAAATGGACAACCTAACAATGAACAGATGAGTAGAACAATCATGGATGGGTAGACAGATGGGATAGGCTAAGTGGGCAGATGAAAGACAGTGGGAGATCACAGACAGAGGGCAGATGGAGGAGGGGCAGATGAACTGATGGATGGCAAAAGGGAAGATGGCTACACAGATGAGCTCACCGTACTGGCCAGGGCTGGAGCCCCAGGCCTGCCAGCTTTCTTAAGGTAGGTCACCAAGGAGGGTGTGCCTGCCCGAGACTCATCATCCGAGCTAGTGTGTGAGAGGTCAGCCTCTCCAGTGCGAGCTAGCTCATCTGCCGTAGAGTAGTCCTCAGAGAGCTCAGGTGCCACCTCCTCCGCCTCCTGCTGCAGGCACCGCACACGGCTGTCCTCCTCGGGCAGCTCACTGATGGAATCCAGTGTGGGCTCACGGCTCATGCGGCGCTTCCGGGCTAGTGCCTCCCAGAGCAGGTGCAAGTCTCCCTCCTGGGCCGCCTCTGGGGGCAGGCTGGGCTGTGTGAGGGCCTCATCTCCAGAGCTGGGGCTCAGTGTCACTGAGGAAAATGGAAGACCAGTCAGCAGGATAGGATGGGCGAGACCCAGATCCACCTTTGTTACAGATCAGCACAGGCCTCCATGGACATGTGCTTACACCTGGCACCAGATACTTCTGCAGGTCTTGCTCTGTATCCCATCCCTAGCAGTACTACCAAGGCCAGCTTATCTGTCTCCTGCATGGGCATGTGACACCCAAAGGAGACAGATTTGTCCAGTCCAACAAGTGCTAAATCAGCCCTCCCTCTCCCAGCTACTAGAAGAGAAGGCAGAGAGGCACAGAGGACTTAGCCCACTATCACCAGGGAGGAGATAGATGCCCAAAGCTGGTATAGGGACAGACTAGGGGGAGAGGGGCACTCAGACTAGGGACAGGGGCCCAGGATCAAGGGGTGGGCCAGAGAGTTCGGGTGCCTCAAGGTGGGGAAGAGGTGAATGGATCAAATGACAGACTCATCACTCAAGGCAAACTCAGTGAGTTGGGGTGATGGGGGGAGGGACCAGCACTCTTGCAAGGCCATGCAGGGATTGAGGGCATGACTGGAAGCACAGGGACACTGGGCTGCCAGCCCAGAGGTAGGGACAACTGGCAGGGTTTCACATGGGGTATCTCACAGACCCATGTTTCTACATGCAGTATCTCACAGACCTTGGTCCTTCCCCACATCCCAAACCCAGAACACACCCTGGAAGGTGGCCACTGTGGTGTCTAGGCCCTGGGCAGGACCACAGCAGTACTCGCCCTGATCTTCGGCCTTGAAATCCTTGATCACCAGCATCTGTCGCTGACCATGAGAGATGACCTCAAAGTGTCCACTGGGCTGGATGTGCTCAGTCCCCTTGCGCCACACGACCTCCCCGGCCTCAGCCACCTCCAGTTCCAGACAGACATCCTCACCAGCTGCCACCTGCCAGGCCTCAGGGGCCATGGACATGTGAGTCTTGGGCTCTGCAGGCTCAGGCTCAGCAGGATCTGTAAGGACAATACATGGACAAAGGACAGGTCCTTCATCTGAGGCACACTGTAGGGCCAAATCTACACACCCAGACCCAGTTCCCTGCCAGAGCAGAAGGACCACTCACCCAGCCGGACCATCTGGGGCAGGTGCACAGGCTCCCCTGCACCAGCTGGGCCCACAGCTGCCACACGGAAGCGGTATGTTTCCCCAGGGGCCAAGCCATCCACCACACACTCAGGCCCTGGCACCAGCTCATGGCATAGCTGCCACTGGCCTGTGGATCCTTCCTTCATCTCTACACGGTAGCCACAAAGACCACCACCACCATCACTTGTGGGGGCTGCCCAAGACAGTGTAACTGCATGGCTGCTGCGTGCCACGACCTCAGCATCCTCTGGAGGGTCCGGGAGTCCTGTAGAGAGGAAGAGGTCTGTGCATCCACAGAGCCTGCAGCCCTCAACAGCCATCAGGGACAGACACAGACCCCACCCTGTTCTGTGCGGTGGGGAACAAGGAACACAGCACAGTGAGACCATGCCCAAGCCCACTGGGAGTGGGGCCACTAAGAGCCCCAGCACATCATAGACAGAAGATCCTTGTTTCGCCTGCCTTGGGACCCCACTATGCCTGCAAGAGAGCTTCCCATGGTACTGGGCAGGATCACAAAGGACCCACTGCCCCCCCCCAAGGTCTCAACCCAACCCACCCAGCACAGACAGCATTGCCGAGGCCACTGCGTCACGGGCAGCAAAGGTGACTTCTCCAGTGTGGGATGGACAGGCACAGAGTAGCAGCAGGTCATGGTGACTGCCATCGGCTGTCACTGTCCAATCTGAGTCATCTGCCAGCACTGCTGCCCCGTTGTGGTACCAGGTGGCCTCACCCACGGGTACTGCCTCGCTGAGCGTGCAGGAGAAGCGGGCCTGCCCACCAGCCTGCACCACCACATCATGCGGGGGTTTAAGGACCTCAAGACGCCAGCCTGTGGGGTGGAGTAGGGATGAGTGGGGAACCCCAGCTCACACACACCCCCTCTCTCAAGCAGCCTCCAGTGGGCTGGGCCAATAGCTACCCAGTCTGGGGCAGCCCCTACCCACAGCCTGCAGAGCCTGGTCTGGCAGTGGGCTCGAGCCCCATTTCCCATCCCACTTCTCGGCTCCTGTGCTGTGGGTCCAGCCACCTGGAGAGAATCTCAGGGGCTGATAACACCCCAGGCCAGGAAGAGGCCCCCAAGATGGGTCCTTTGAGATCTCCCCCAACCTCGAGTCAGAACCCTGCCCTGTAGGTGGCCCAGGCCTCTGCCCCTCCTCCAGTCTCAGAGGCCACCCCATCCCTAACCCCCTCCATCCCAGGTCACCTCTGACAGTAAGGAAGGCAGAGGTGACCACGTCCCCGGCCAAGAAAGTGACCCGGCAGCTGTCCTGTGGCCGCAGGTTCTTGAGCAGCAGCAGGTGGCGCAGGCCACCCTCGAAGTAAACAACCTCAGCGTTCTCTGATGTCTGCACCGGCTGGTCGTCCAACAGCCACATGTGTGCTGCCACCTCCGGCCGCAACAGCTGGCACTCAAACAGTGCCTCACCCCCCTCAAGTGCATCCACGTTCTCCAGGCCTCGGACCACTATGTTCTTGGCTGCAGGGAAAGGCAGCGGCTCAGAGGCACAGGGTCCCAAACACTGTGCCCTGGGAGAGGGCCCCCAAATGACATGAGGTCAAGCAGGATGCCACCCAGTGAGCACCTCTCATGGTACAGGCACCTGGCCACTTGGGATATCCCCATCTCCCTGGCACCCCAAGACGAATAAAGCACAGCCTGCCCCACTGGACCCCAGCACCAGGCTGAGCCCACCCTCCACTAGGTTCTCTGTGCATCAGGGCTGGTACCCGCAAACAGCACTCAGGCCTACAGTGCCTCTCCTTTCCCACTCATGCTAGATACCAGTCCAATTCCTGGCGATCTTTCTCTTTGCCACAACTTGTCATGGAAGCCACCCACAGTGGCAGGCACCCCTAACCCAGCTTTTACTTGCCCCAAGTGCGACAAGTGCACCAGTTCCCAAGATCATCCCTGCCCACTCCGGTCACCTGCCTCAAAGGCTGGTTGTCACCACCGGCCCCTTCATGCCCTGCCAGCTGCAGCTGCCTGCCAGGCACCTCACCTTGCACTTGCAGCAGTGCCACCACACAGGTGCCCGCAGCCTCACAAGAATAGATGCCACTGTCACAGGGCAGGGCCGGCCTGAAGATGAGCCTGGCCACGGTCCAGTCCTGCTCTATGATGACACGCTGCCCATCTGCACACACCTCCCGCTCGTCCATCTTCCACGTGGCCTGCACAGGCCGTGAGTACTGGCAGAGGAGCTCAGCTGAGCTGCCCTCCTCCACCACCAGGTCCTGCATGGCACTGACCACCTCCACCGTGGGATCTGTCGGCCAACACGCCGGACACCATCAACGCTCCAGACAGCACTGCATTGCCCTCCCCCTCCACCAGTCAGGTTAGCAGCTTTGCAGTGGCAAGCATGCAGCATTGATAGGTGACAGCAAGGCAATAGCTGCCTATCTGTGCTGGCAGCAGGGACCCACTATGACCACCCAGAGCCCTGCACAGATAGCCCCTGTTGCAGTCATGTGCCATGCCACCCAGCCCTGCTGGAAACATATCTTGCTCTGACCTCTCCTTCTTGTGCCCGCAGGCCTGGCTCAGCATCTCAGCCCCTCTAACAGCCTTGTCAGCCCTCTGGATCCTCTCCTAGCCCTAACTATTGAAATTCTACTCAATGTAGCTTTTGACTCCAGGGACTCAGACAACCATTCCTCATTTTCTACAGAAGCACCATGGTAATCACTGCCCTCCCTACCCAACCAACTCTAACTCAGATGGGCATAGAGACCCAGTGGAGCCCACAATGGGAACAAATGTGAGCAGGGCTAGGGCAGGGCAGGGGTCTCTCCTTTTGGAGATCAGAAGGACACCTCAGGCCTGGCCTTTCAGCTGGAGAGTTGCAACCATCAAGATGGTAGGGGCCACAGGACTGATGTTCAACAGGACTTTGCCCTCGGCTGGGTGTGAGACAGGACCTACTCTGAGCAAACAGCACACATGGGCCCTCGCACCACCCAAGAACCCATAGGAAGCATGCAAGCAGCGGAGGCAGAAGCACTAGCTGAGAGGTCCCCACTGGCAGATACCTTTGACCAATAGCTTGGCTGTGGACACCAGGGGCCCAGAGCAGAAGGTAATGGTGCCTGAGTCGGCCACCCCCAGGCCTGATAGTGTGAGGGAGTGGATGGTCCCATCACACACAGTGATGGCACTCTGGGGGCTGTTGTGCAGCAGGGTGCCATCCAGCCACCAGTGGGCCTGTGGCCCCCCTGTACGAGACACCTCACAGGAGAACAGGGCTATCTCCCCTGCGAAGACATCCACATTCTCCAAGCCTCGAACCAGGCACAGTGCTGTCTCTGTACAACAGGGTAAGAAGTAGGCTGGCTATAGTGCCCAGGGCCTTCCAAATGGAGCCACCTGGTTCAGTGGCAGGGTGTGATGCAGTACTAGATTTGATCTTTGTCCCTCAGATTCCTGAGAAACAGAAGTGTCTTGAGTAGGGCTGGCCAGATAGCTCAGTGGTCTAAGCACCTGCTTAGGCAAGTGCAGAGAGTGGGTTCAATCCCCAGTACCACATGCCATGCTGGCCCCACCCCCGGGGAGTGCTGAGCTGGCCAGCAAGACCAGGCATGGTGGTGCACATCTGTAATCCAGTGCTGGGGAGGCTGAAAACAGGAGGATCACTACAAATCTGATCTGCGTAGTGAGACCCTATACCAAATACATAAGAACAACAACAAAAGTTTCTTGAGGGACCTGATTTATGCTAACGAGGTAACTCGGAAGGGCCCTAGACAGCTACAGGATACAGCTGCCACCATGAAGATCAGGTCTGGCCCAGCCCAGCAGTCTCTGGGACATGAAGCAGCTGGAGATAAAAACCCTATAAACAGACTCTCCAACAATCTCAAGGAGCTAGCTCCCCATCTGTGTATTTGTGGGGCTTGGGCCTCCGTGCACCCTGTCTCTCTTTTCAGGTCCTCTGCACCCCTCCACTCTTGAGTGAACCCTCTGTAACAAGCTGACCCTGAGCTGTCCCAGCAAATTGATGACAGCTGCAAAAGTGCTGGTATAACCTGAGATCACAGCTGGCACCTGAAGGGAGCAATCTTATGCTGCAGAGCCTGTGCCACCTCTGAACAGACAGTATTAGAACAGAATTATAGGATGCCCATGCAACATCTGCTACAGAACAAGGCCATACACGTCCAGCATTCTACTCAGGCATCACGTTGTGAGAACACTATTAGCATACTGTACAGGAAGAGGCCTGTGTGTGCTATCTGCCTGGCATGTCAGAGCAGGATATGCTAGGGCAGACCCACTGATCTGGCACCACTAAGTCTAGGAGAACAACCTGTGCTGGGGCCTGAAAATCCACCCAGCCAGCTGGGCCAATCTGATGTCACAGATACGACCCAACAGGAGCCCACGAGGAGTGGCTCAGCCCCAGCATGCACAAAGCAAGGCAGCATAGATGAGCTCTTAGCCCCAGGGCTGCTGCCCCCAAACAGGGTTCCCTGGGAAGTGAGCCCTCCATCCCCGGACTATGGAAACAGGTGCTCATTCTTCCCAAGGTGTTATGTTCAGGAGTTCCTGAGGATTCTAGGACCCTGACACTGGATCTGACTATTCCTGCCCATCACACAGAGGGGTCTATGCTCAAGGGGCTCCCCAGGTGCCCCTGCTCACCACATAGTCCCTTCCTTCCTGTCTCCTCTCAGGCAGACACTCAGGTGGCCTTCACAGACAAAGGAGGAGGGGCTGAGACTCCTGGGCTGATGCACACACGAATGGCCCATGCCCCACACCAGAGCAGGATGAAGCCAAAGTCTTCCTCCACACGTGCTTCCTGGCCAGGCAAGGAGGGTGCCCCTCCCTGGGCTTATCTCTGAGCATTTGGCACATGCCAACCTGGGCCTCCTTTTAGGACACAACCATCAACAGCTGTCCAAGTCCAGCTGCTTCCACTCAGAGGAGCATAGAGTGACACAGTGGTAGGACCTCCTGAAACACACCGGTACCCAACAGGATGAAGCTGGGCAGGGAAGCGCTGTGCCTTTAGAAAGCCCTCCCTCAGAAGCTGCTTCATTCTCTTCTATGAGACTCCCACACCAGCCCCCAAGTACAACCTGACCCTGAAGGGTCCTGTGTGTCCATTCCTGCCTTGATGCCCATTTGTACAACCATGCCAGGGCTCTCCCAAGGCCACAGTGGACAACAACACAAGGACCAACCCACCCAGGTTGGTCACCTAGCTTAGGGAAGAGCCCTGCACCACCCTCATGATGCTCACCTAGTGAACATCCACACCTGCACTGCCTGGCCTCAGAATGTCTATGAAATGCCCAGCTCACTGCTCCATTCATGGACACCAGTACTTGGCAGCCCCTTCCAGCCCCACAGGCCACAGAACTAACCACATGTTCCCTTCTCTCAAGTTTCAGGGCAGGGGAGCATGAGATTCAGAATCCAATGTCTCCCTGTCTAGCTCCTTCCGCAGACAGACAGCTCCACAGGGGCCAAGTGACAGGCTCATTCCGAGGTCTAGGACTTAACCACACACAGGGTTTCCAAGGGTCTATTCAATGGTAAATGGATGTCTGGGGAGATAGATCAATAGAATACATGCTTGCCAGGCAAGCACAAGGTCCTGAGTTCAATCCACAGTAACACACACACACACACACACACACACACAAAGATGACTGGATGAATGACAGGTGCTGGGTCAGCAGACAGGATTGGAGTGGTTGGGTAAATGCATGGATAGATGGTAGAAAGCAATACCAGGAAGAGCTGCGAAACCAGGCATTCCTTCACCCCAGGAGGCATGTCCACAGCTCCCTGAGGACTCCAGAGTCCTCACACTGGAACCACCTGCACCCTGCCCATCACATGGAGGGATGAGCAGATGGATGAGTGATGGTGAATGAGTAGACAGTCAATGGATGGCTGACAAATGGTGGGTAGATAGGTGGATGAATGGTGGGTAGATAGCCAGATGTGAATGTGGATGAGGGACAAATGGAAGAGGGCTATTCGATGGGTGGATAATAGGTGGGTGAATGGATGAATGATGAGTGGACTTCTGAGACCAGTTTGTGAACCAAGAGTTAAACAAGCAAAGAACTCTTAAGCCAAGCACTGAAGAAAACCAGCACCAGTGACAAAGCACACTCCAAGGTGCATGTTTTCACCCTGGGGTCGTGTGTGCTGCGCCTGAATGCGCACACACAGCAGGGTTAGCTGCTGAATCCACACCACTGGACCCATTGGATAAGCAGTGTATATTAAGGCAGATGTGCAGACACACAGGACTGTGTCACAGGAGGCCCTGACCCCACTTCAGGGCATATCTCCGGCAGCCAGACTCCCTCCTCCTGAGGACACTACCAGTTCTACCATGGGGCCCCACATACCACAAAATTTCTCAAGGAGGCCTTCACCAGCACACCTGGTGGCCCTCCCTGGCTGTAGTAACCAGGGAGTGGGAAATCATCACCGTGGGAAGGCTGAACTCTACCCCTTTCCACAGGTGCCCCTGGGCACCACACTGCTTGTGCAGGGAACAGGCATCCCCAGAAAGGGCTGGACATGGAAGGGGCTACCCACCTGTCACTGTTAGCTGTGCTTCTGAGCTACAAGAGCCCACCTGAAAAGTGACAGTTCCAGCATCCTCAAGGGTCACCTGAGGAGGCAGAGAAAAAGCTACTTAGCTCTGCTGACCTCGTTCTAACCAGGAATGCCAACCCATCCTCCAGCCCCATCCCCTCCCAGAGAACCTTCCTGGGTCCTCCCCACCCAGAGGCTGCCAGAGGGAAGGTCCAGAGCCACACCTTGTGCAGAGTGAGTGAGTGGAGTGTGCCTTGTTCCACAGTGATGTCATTCATCTCATTGGCCTGCAAGGGCACCCCAGCCAAGGTCCAACGGGCCTCCTGGCCCAAGGCCCTAGACAGCCGGCACTGGAAGTGGGCATCCTGGCCCTCACTGAGCTGCACATCCTTCAGGGGCTCCAGGATGGTCACCTTGGGGGCTGGATGTGGGGAAGCACAGGTATCAGCCTCCATGCCTGTGTTCGGGATGCACTGCTCCTCAGAGTTCCTTCCCTGAACCCACCCCAGTTCCTGACAATAAACTAAGGATGGATGTATCAACTCCTCCTCTACCCAGGCTCTGATTCCTCGAGATGCTGGAGATGATCAGGACTGGGGTCACCCCTCTAAGGACAAACAGTGGGGAGCCCCCAACAACCTATGCCTGACTCAGCCCTCAGCCAGGACTTTTCCACTCTAACATTCCAGAGCCACCAGGTAACAGCCAAGCCCAGGCCCACCTCCCTCCCAGAGCCCAGCCTGGACATCTCCTCCCAGGGCAGCAACAGAGGCAGCCAGCACCTCGCACAGTGAGCTGGGCAGAAGATGTGTGGCCACCCACGTGGAAGGAGACAGTGCCAGCATCCTCCAGGGTCACGCCCTTCAGCTGAAGGATGTGGGTGCAGCCATCCTGGACAGCCAGCTCTGTCACCTCGTTGCTCTGCAGTGGCAGCCCCTGGAGGCACCACTGTACATCCGAGGCCCCGGCCTTTGACACCTTGCAGCTGAACTCCACATCCTCATCAGCCTGCGCCTCAGTGTCCACCAGTCCCCGCACAATGGTCACCTCGGGCTCTGGGGGACAAGACAGGCCCCTTTTCCAGCCCAGGCCATGGGTCCACGGCCTCAGCTCTGGGAAGCCATCGTGGCCGCCAGCACTGTTCTGCCACCACACACAGCCTCTGTCACCTCCCGCGCCCGCCAGCACCTGCCTCCCCAGGGACAGCTGCCTGCACAGGCCTAGTGATGTCACCTGCCAGCTAGAGACTGGACACAAGGCAGCCATCCAGCTCCACAGGCTCAGTGTGCCCTGCTAAGGTTCCTCACATGAAGAACAGCCAACAGATGCAGGCAGGGAGGGACGGGATGAGGAAGAAGGCAGCTTGCACTCTCAGGCTCACCATTGACCTTGACGGAGGCTGAGGTCTTCTGGCCGCCTGCTGTACATGCATACTCTCCAGTGTCCTTGGCCTCCAGGCCTCGGATAAGCAGTTCACACATGGCCCCCTGACGCCGCATCTCATACTTAGGGCCAGAATGCAGCTCCACACCCTCCTTGAGCCACTGCACTGTAGACCCAGGCTCTACCTCACTCAGCTGGCAACACAGCCTGGCCACACCACCTGCTTCCTGCTCCACACTCTGCAGCCCAGCCTGGAACCTGGGCTCAGGAGCTGGGGCAAAAAGGACGCTTACTGCCAGTCTCCAAGCCACCCACTCCAATGAGCAAATGCTGTCAATCCCTAGGATAGCTTACCTCGGACTTTGAGATGTGCTGTGCTCTGCATGTGGCCTGTGTCACACGTGTAGTCACCTGAATCCTCTGGTTCTGCCCCACACACCTGCAGCTCAGCAGCTAAGCCTTCCTGCAGCATTTGGTACTTGGCACAGGGGAAGAGCTGCAAGGCACCCTTGCGCCACTCCAGACTGGCACCTGCCCGGCTCAGCTCACAACGCAGGTGCACTGTGTCCCCTTCTACCACCTCCTGAGCCTGGAGCTCACGCAGGAACCACACAGGTGCAGCTGCAGGGAATTGGGGGGCAGCATGAGAGCAGAGGAACCATGGGCCTCTGTAGGGTGCAGCCAGGAGGAGCAGGGAGCCTGGGCAGGACAGAAAGTGGGGGTGGCTGGGAAACGGGTGCACAGTGGATGACAATCTTGGGGAAAGCTACCAAGGCAACCATGGAGCAAGAAGACAGGAGCCTGAGTGGCCCTGGCATGGGAAAGAGGGCATAGCCTGGACAAGGGCATTGCAGGTGTGGGTGGGTGGACAGCACCCAGGAAGTTCCACCCCCAACTGTCTTGGGTCCTTCAGAAAGTCTGCAGCCTGAGATTCAGAGCAGCGGTGCTCACCTGTGACTGTGAGTGTGGCACTGGTGGCCTGGGCCCCACAGGTGCAACTGTACTCGCCCGCATCCTCACGGTGCAGGTCCCGCAGCACCAGCTCTGCAGTGTAGCCTTGCAGTCTTGGCTCCCGGCGCTTGTCAGCCTGCAGCTCTAGGCCACCCTTGCTCCAGACCACAGGGACATCAGGCATCGATAGTTCACATCGCAAGCTGGCTGTGGAGCCCTCCTCAGCCTGGAGGCTCTGCAGCGGCTCCCGGAATACCACCTGGGGGGCTGAGGGCAGGGGCAGCTGGAGACCCACACACCTAGCCCAGGACTAAAGGGAGCACAGACCTGGATGGGCCCACAGGATAGGGAAGGGGCAGGAAAGACATGGCTAGGGCTTCTCTGGTGACTGCCAGAGACTGAGCTGTGTCAAGGGCTATGTTCCCAACACCTGGGGCAGGAATCCCTTCAGACCACCCAGGGCAGGCCCCTCGCTCCCAGATGCACACCCAAGGACATGGCCTTGCTCCTCCCAGACTCTGGGACAGGGCCATGTCCTTCATATTTAAAGGTTGAGTCTCCTGCCAGGGAAGATCTGAGGGCATGACCATGTCCTATGGTCTCCAAGGAAGGCAGGGCTCCATCCTTCAGAACCCTAAGCAAGTATCCATGTCCTAGGGCAATGAGTGTGACAGACACTTACACCCCACTGGACACACAGGGCATGAGGACCAACTCCTGCCCAGGTGTCACAGCCACCAGGCAGACAAGCACTTGGGTGAGTGTGGCATGCAGAGGCTGAGAGAGGCAGTGGTAGGGGTAGCTGACTAGGAAGCAAAAGGTGGAGCTCTGTAGCCATCACAACACCTGGCTGGGTGAGGTCATGTGCAAGACTGGGACAGACATCTTGACACAGGCCAGACAGAGTAGAGAAACAAAACGCAAGGAACAGAATCATAAGGAGAAACAGAGGATGAAGCAAGGGCAACATCCCAAACACAGCACGGGGTGGCGGAAGGACCTTACCCCTGACAGTCAGCATGGCTGAGGTCTTCTCCTGCCCACACACACACGAGTACTCCCCAGCATCCGCCATGGCCAGGGCCCGGATCTGCAGCTCACACACAGTGCCATCTTGCCTCAGCCTGTATCTGTCCCCATCTCTGAGAGCCTCTGTCCCTTTCTTCCACTCCACAGGAACCTCTTTGCTCAGCACACACCGCAGCATGGTCGTGGCCCCTTCTGGGGCCTCTTCGTTCCTGAGACCTTCTCTGAACTTGGCGGGCAGGGCTGGGAGAAATCAGAACAACATGGACATAGTCAGAGCCTGAGCACATGGATGCAGACACCACGGAGGAGACACAAGACAACACCGGAAACCCTCCACTGTGAATGCTAAGTGAAACCTGTAGACCACCACCTCCCTCAGTCCAGCCAATATACACACCACTTCTGTGGAATACTTAGGCCTCATCCTTTGAGTGAAACATATACAGAACTTCAGGTTTTCTACAACACTGGGGGAAAATAATGAGGAAAAGGGCAGAACCCCCTATGACACAAGGGTGCTAAGGCTGCAATACCTCGCAGGGGCAAGGAGACATGTCAGATTGGGGAGAGAACAGAGGATGACTGATAGTATGGCATGAGGTCAGTACATGGACACAGGGACCTAATTTTATGTGGCCACTTGTGGTCTTTACCCAGGATGGTCAGCGTGGCTGAGGTCCTCTCCTGCCCCCGCACACAAGTATTCCCCGGCATCCACTGCAGCCAGCCCCTGGATCTGAAGCTCACACACAGAACCCTCCTGCCTCAGGCTGTGTCTGTCCCCATCTTCATCCTTTTCATCCAGACTACTAGGTCCACCTTGCTCAGGTCATACCACAGTGTTGCCATGACCCATTTCCTGGTTTCTATGGACTACAGCTTTTGAGTGAATCATGTAGGTAGGGCCAAAAAGATCAGACAGACAAGCTACCAAACCCTGATGTTTCTGGAGTCATGACTTTAGCATGCAGGAATCCCTGAATAAGATGCCTGTGTTCTGCCTGCAGAGGTACAAGTTGGCTAGGAGACAGGCTCCATTCTAGATCTGTCTTCATAGAGTATAACTCTCACTGCAGAGAAGCATGACAGCCTACTCCCGCCGATAGCCCACCTATGCAACAACATGGACCTTTCATGTGTCCCCACAGATAGCACCTGTCATGACCTTGCCCTGCTTCCTAGACAGTACACATGTCCTGGGCAGGCTCCCATCATGCCTGGATACACTAGGCCCCACATCCTCCGCATCACACATCCTGGTCTCCACCTCCTGCTGCTCCCCCCTGACTCATTCCCAAACCCAGTGGTCCAGGAGCAGCTGCCTCCCCTGCTTTCACGCCTACATCCTGTCCTGATGTCCATCTCCTAAGTCCACAGCATGAGCTCCACGAGTCACCATGGACAAGAAACCAAGTCACCTGGTTACTTCTGTCACTTGTGCCCCCAAAGAATCACATGTTAAATCCCTACTCTTACAGTTCAGAAAGTAACTATCTGGAAATGGGGCCTTTAAGGACACCGGAGGCTAACCCAAGATGATGCACACCCTTGTAAGAAAGAAGTGGCATGCCAACAAGTGTACTGCATGAAGACATGGGAGATGAGTGCTGCTTGGAAGCTGAGGATGGCGGCCTCAGAGGCACCTAAGCTCCAGGCGGTCCGGCCTCAGGTAGGGCCTCCACGCGGGGGAAACACTCCTCTAGTACAGCCCAGCCTACAGCACTTCACTGTGGTGTCCCAGCAACAGAATTCTGAGGCAGGGCCATGATGGAGCAAGTGCTGCCACATCAACACCAAAGACCCGCAAGTGGCTCATGCCTGGAAGACTTCTGAGGTACACGTTACAGAAAAACCCTGTGGCCCCGGTTAGGCCCTTAGCAGAAGTACAGACATCACTGGTGTTTCTGGTCAGGCTTCAAATGGAAATGGAGAATGAGTGACTAGAAAAAGGTGACCCTAGTAATAAAGTGGCAAAGAACTTGGCCAGATTGTATGGCAAAGTTTTGTGAAAGGAAGAAAGTAGGAACAATGAAAGACGTGAAGCTGAGAGTTTTAAGCAATGTGTTCAGGTATAGCCTGGTTTCTCTTTACTTATTATAATAAAATGGAGGAAAAAAGAGATAAACTGAAGAAAGAATTATTTAGTAAAAAAGAAGCAGAACTTGAAAAGTGACAAAATTGTTGCTATGTCCATACTGTGAAGGGCAGGTTATCGAGCAAACTCTGAAGATTTGGCTAGATAATCATCTCATCTCACCTGACCTGTAAGAGAGATGCCATTCCCAGGGGAGATCTAGGGAGGAGCCTCTTGTTCAGTGACTTGGAACCCCATAAACCACATGGAGCAAACAAGGTTTTGTGGATTTCACACCTGCTGCAGTGTGGGATAGCTCACAGGAAATGAAGGAAGGCTGTCAGACTCCCTGGACCCAAAGGATGAGCCAATAGGCCACCAGCTCCACACCTGCTGTCCTCAAGAAGGGTGACCATGAGGGTCAGAGTGACAAGGGCACCCCTGTACCAGGGGCCCTGAAGCCACGGCCCCTTCTCTCCAGTCCAGGGAGTGACACAGCTACCAGGGCTGAAGAGCAGATGGCCATTCTGATAGAGCTAGAGGACAGTGAGGAGCCCTAGCATTCTCTAGCCTAAAACTCACTGAAAGCTGTCCTGCTATTTCAGACTAGCTTGGGATCCAAGGCCTAATTTTTCTGCACAATTTCCCTCTTTTGGGTAAAAATGTCTGTCTGCATCTATCTCCCCTGATCCCCTTGGGGGAAGCATATCATGTCTGGGGCCACAGGTTCACAGCAAAGGAGAAATTCTGCTCAGGACTAGTCATACCCCACATCCCTCACTTCATGGAAATGACACTGAGATGTTGGGCTTAGGCTGGATGAGTCACAGGCTGCGCCTTGGGGTTGGCAGGGTCAGGGAATGAGCTCTGCAGGTGAAAGGGGCAGCAGTCCAGGGAGGCCACAGTGTCCCCCTGTTCTGTGTCCCCCCAAGTTCACATACAAGCCCTAACCCAACACAAGAACACAACTCCCTGGGGACAGAATTCAAACTAGTCAAAGCAAATGAGGTTGTCAGGGTGGCCTCAATGCAAAGCCACCAAATGTCCACAGAAGAGGAGACGAGGACACACACACACACACACACACACACACACACACACACACAACGATAGGAACAGCTTTCCAGTCTAGAGTACCCAGTCTGCACACTGTGCCAGGTGGCTCACACTAATGACAGCAGCAATGTTTCCAGCCTGGCACAGAGCCCCAGGGTCCAGCAACCAGCACAAGAGATGTGGGAGGGCAGCCTGACCATCTCCCTCAGGGACTCCATGGTGCCCATGCACACCAAGGGCACACATTCCCTCAGCACATCAGGATGCACAGCCCATTCTGGGGACAGCTGTTTCCCAGGACAGCCCAATCCCTTAATCATCACTGCTCACATGAGGGTGCACACCATCCCAACCAGAGTGCCCAGGGTGCACATGGGAGAGGGAGCACACAGAGCTTTGGAAATGACACAGTGACACTGAGAGATGAAGAGAAAAAGAAACAAGAGCAGAAGAAGCCACACACAGTCATTACCCTTCACAGTCAGCGTGGCCGAGGTCTTCTCCTTCCCGCACACGCACGCGTACTCCCCACTGTCCTCCATGGCCAGGCCCTGGATCTGCAGCTCACACACAGTGCCATCTTGCCTCAGCCTGTATCTGTCCCCATCTCTGAGGGCCTCTGTCCCTTTCTTCCACTCCACAGGGGCCTTTTTGCTCAGCACACACTGCAGCATGGTCGTGGCCCCTTCTGGGGCCTCTTCATTCCTGAGACCTTCTGTGAACTTGGCGGGCAGGGCTGGGAGAGGTCAGAAAAGCATGGACACAATCATAGCCTGAGCAAGAAGACAGATGTAGACATCACTGAAGACACAAAACCCTCTGGCCATGGCCACGTGCTGAGCTGAGCCTGGGGCCTCCGCTGATGTAGCCTCTCAATATCATGGCCATGGCTCCTTCCCTGGCTTCCTTGGCCCCACCACTCACAGAGCCAGAGAACACCAGAAACACACTGAGAACCTTGGGTTCTCATGTCTCTTCTGAATCTGGCAGGTACAGCTGGAAAAGGCCAAGCAGAGACTAAGACATGAGATTGCCTGGACACCTCTACACAGGACACAGAACAAAAAAGAGCCAGTACTCTGCCAAAAACCAGGACACAAATAAGAGAACATGTATAGACAGTGACAGAAGTAATGGGGGAGAAACAGACAAGAATGGGAGGGACAGTAATAGGGGCACATTTGGACAACTGTAGGAGGTAAGAGTTGCCCAGAGGACCCAGGCTGTGTCACACAGAGGCAGAAGGACAACATGGAGACACAAAATGACAGGTCCACAGGGACATGATCTTTATTCCTGACAGTGTGGCCAAGGTCCTCTCACACATGCGCACACATATGCACACAAATAGAGTATCCCCTGGCCTCTGCCAAGGGTGAGGCCCAGGATCTGCAGCTCACACACAGCCCTGTCTTATCTCAGATTGTATCTGTCCCCATCTCTGGTGGCCTTCATTCCCTTTCTCCACACATTGGAAGCCTTCTTGCAGAGTTCACATTGCACAGTGGCCATGTCCCCTTCCATGGCCTCTTTACACATCACAGCTTCTGTGAACCTGATGGGCAGTGCTACAGAGTGCCAAAGAGCCACAGACAGTCACACCATCTGAACACACAGAGCAGACAAGATCAAGCAGTACTGGGCAGGGAGATGGCTTGGTTGAATAAGCGCTTCTCTGGCAAGCACAAGGGCCTGAGTTCAATACCCGGTTCTGTAAAAGAAAGTAAGATCCAGCAGTACAATGCAGACACCAGGCACAGCAGGGTGGGGGCCACCAGCTGGGACTGCAGGGCACAGGCCACAGACCATGTACCCCATGGCCATGGGGTCCACCCCATGACTCCCGCAACCTCTTACTCAGTGATTCTGGCTGGCGGGCTTAGGAGAACACAAAAACATCAAGACCTCTATGGCTTGGGGGTGGGGGGACAGGACATGACAAAGGCAAGCACTACAGAGTGGAGACTGAGGATAAGCACACATAGTGAATAAACCGGATTGTGGGAAAAAGCAGACAACAGGTGGCCAAGCTTCCCATGTGCAGGTCCCCACTGACAATGGAGGAACTCACACAAGGACAGGGACACAGGCCTATGGCACAAGTGGACATAAGCAGGGGCCACACTGATCTGCCTCTCCGCCGTGTCACGTGGTCTGCCCAGAACTTCCCAGGCTACTCAGTAGCCATGGCCATGGTCCCCTCCACAACCTCCTGTGGTATGGCTGAAGGACAGAGCCCCAGAAGGGTGCCTAGGACTCTCCCACAAGCTCACACAAGATCTTACTTCCCAGCCAGCCCAGCTAGAAGGAAAGAAGTTGCTCCTATCCTCCCAGGACCATCATCCTGGAGCAGATAGCCCTGGGGGCTGGTCCCCTGTGTTCAGACACAGGCAGGCTCCCGATGTATAAGCAAATGATGAAATCTAATGAATAAGCAGCAAGACCCTTTCTGTGGGAGGTGGTCACAGAAGAGCAGAGGACACAGCCTGCTCCAGACTCTGAGGCTGGGATCGCCCCTAGCCACCAGTTAGAGTGGGCCTCTGCCATGGCCAGCTCTGTCCAGCTGGTGGCCTCCAAGGAACAACAACTCTAGGCATTTGGGACTCTGTGGTCCAGGAGTGACTTCTGGAAATGCAGCATTATCTAGAAAGGTCAGAACAGAGTGCTTGTCATCCTTAGCCCTTCCTGAGTAGGACACTCCATTTCTCCTGCTCCCTGGCAGCCCCTCTGGGTACCAAAGGAGGTTCGCCCCAGCTTGACTTCACAATCTTATGAAGCCACAGAATGGGCCTCAGAGACCACATTCTTCTGTCACCTCCTGGCAGGATACAAGGTACCATGCCCCAGAAGGTACATGTGGACTTCCTCTGCACAGCTTGATGTGGTGTGGTTATGGGGTTTCTTCATAAAGGTGCCCCACATCTCTGCGCATGGCAGGCCCTGCCCCACAGCCTCAGGCAGACAGATGCCTGTCCCAGCCCTGACTCTCTCATCTACTGCCCCAAGGAGCTCTTCTTGAGGCAGAATGGAGGCCATGAGACCTCATGGCTGCAGGGGCTTCAGCTGTAGGTCTACATCTGCCTTCATTTCCTCTGTTTCCCTGTTAAGATGTGGTCTAGGCCCTAGTCCCCAGGTGGTCAGCCACATCAGGTCTGGGATCCCAGTCCCCTAAGGTCTTGCAAGGCAAGACCTAGGGGTCTCTGCTCCTCCATGGCTGGGGTGTTATGGGCTCACGCACCTTGGCCCACTGGCCAAGGGCAGTATGGCTCCCACCTGCATGACACGTGGCTCCATAACCCTGTCTCAGTCTGCACCCACACATCCCTGAGAGTGATGCACCGAGACAGCCCCTTCTGCCCCTAGGGTCACCCTGCATGGCTCACATGACAATGTGGCCTTGGCCCCTTCTGTGGCAAGGGCCCAGCCCTCCTGTGACCTGGGCAATCAATGGGGTACAGACATGGAAAGGAACACAGGACATGGAGCAGGGCTGCCAGAGGGACCAGCAAAGGTCCTTCCCAGTGTACCTGAGACAACAAAATGGTCCCTGGGTCAGACTTCTGCACAAAGATCACCCCCTTACTGTACAGAGTGCACCTCTCCTCCCTCCCCAGAGTAGTCACTCTGGGTCCTGTTTATGGACCATAACTCCACCTCCTGCCTGCCATTTCCCATTCCTGATGTGTCCCCAGACCCATCACTACATCTTTTATAACTGGTTCTCCTCACTCTTCCCTGAGGGACTGAGAAGCAACTCCATTTGCTGCTGGGCTCCAGGACACATTCTGCATGGCAGCAAGAGATACACTTAGTGCAGGAACAAAGCAGAGCTATGGAGACCACAGCACAGACAGACACAGGGCCACACAGTCATTACCCTTCACAGTCAGCGTGGCTGAAGTCCTCTCCTGCCCACACACACACGAGTACTCCCCAGCATCCCCCATGGCCAGGCCTTGGATCTGCAGTCCACACACGGCACCATCTTGTCTCAGCCTGTATCTGTCTCCATCTCTGAGCTTCTCTGCCCCTTTCCTCCACTCCACGGTGGCCTCCTTGTTCAGCTCACACTGTAGCATGGCTGTGGCTCCTTCCATGGCCTCCTTGTTTCTCAGTTTTCTTATGAAGTGGGCCGGCAAGGCTGAAGGGGCAGACAGACACCAGCAAGGTCAGGTCCACCACAGAGCCTGGGATGCACATGTCCAGAGGAAGACTAAACACAGACTCTACAGGAAACAGAGAGAGGCTCACAAATGGCTGAGCATCTCCTGTTCACACACATCACACCCAACAGGATGGCAGGAAAGCAGCACAGGCATGGGCAAGACAGCCCGCATGTAGAGAAAACATGAGGCCAGGATGTGGGCCCCAGGCATGGGAAGACAGGGCCGCACAGTCATTACCCTTCACAGTCAGCGTGGCCGAGGTCTTCTCCTGCCCACACACACACGAGTACTCCCCAGCATCTGCCATGGCCAGGCCCTGGATCTGCAGCCCACACACGGCACCATGCTGCTTCAGCCTGTATCTGTCCCCATCTCTGATCGTGTCTGTTCCCTTCCTCCACTCCACAGTGGCCTCCTTGTTCAGTTCACACTGCAGTGTGACTGTGGCCCCTTCTGTGGCCTCCTCGTTTCTCAGTGTTCCTATGAAGTGGGCCGGCAGAGCTGGAACAAGGTCAAAGGGGACACAGATGCCATCTTCATTTAAAATCCCTGCACTGGGTAATAATAAACTTCTCTTCTGGAGGGTTAAAAACATAAATTTGCAGATCAAAGACTGGAGAAAAAGAAAGGTTGCAAGGTCAGTCAACATTTTGGCCCTAGCCTTTCACGGTCAGTGAAGACTCAGGACATAGGAGAATTTTAACTGTAACATCATGTAACTCACTAGTGCCCCAAATTTTCTGATCAAGGAGATTATGGGGCCACAGAGGAATGCGATCAATGATGTATAGTGTGCCTAAGGAGAGTCACATGGAGAGAAAACTTAATCTCAGGCTTCCACAGAGAGCAAATTGGTCAAGCAATGGCCATGACTCATCTACAAGGCTGACACTGACAAGGGATCTACAAAGTGCGATACAGGGTTACAGGATAAACCCTGAGGGTACCTGACTGACCTTATCTGATACAAAAGTTACATTTCTTGCTATATAGGTCTTGCTTTAACTCAGTCTTAACCATCCAGCAGAAAAGTATAAAAATTGAGTTATGTAAAGTCAAATTAATATACTGAGCTGTGAATGGCTCAAGTCAACAACCTCTGTGGATAACCCGCTTCTGTTGTGGACTGCTGATCTGTGTTGGATTGTTTTATTAAAAAAAAAAAAAAAAT
>PVKA01005688.1:0-21660 GCA_004027165.1 Ctenomys sociabilis | reverse complement strand
TAAAACAAAATCCCTGCAACAAGAGGTACATAGTGGCCCATGGGCAGAGCAGACAGGAATACTCACCCTTCACAGTGAGCATGGCTGAGGTCTTCTGGTCTCCAAAGGAACAGGAGTAGTAGCCACTATCCAGGGGCTGCAGGTCCCGGATGATAAGTTCCAACACAGTGCCCTCCTGGTGCAGACCATACTTATTGCCAGACCGCAGGACATCCTCCCCGTGACGCCATTCCACGGGTGCAGCCACAGATGACAGCACACAGCGAAGTTTAGCCGCACCACCCTCTGGCACCTCTACATCTTTCAGGGCCTCCTGGAACCGCACTGGCCGAGCTGTGGACAGACACAGCTCAGCCTGGCTTTAGGCAGGACACCGCTTGGGCGAAGCTGGGGTGGGCAAGCCTCTAAGAGAGACCAAGGATGCTGAGCCCCAGGGAGATGAGCAAAGGTCAGTGCAACACAGGGAGGGGAGGGGGTCACTTGGTGGCCTTGAAGCGATAACTATGAGGTAAGGCTCCTGGAGATGGCCTTGAGTTTAGACTGGCAGCCTTGGGAGAGAAGACCAGGACAGAGGCACACAAATGATGACCAATCGGGCCATGGAGAGCTTCCAGGGAAAGCTGGCCCCAGGGCAGCTCAGCCTCAGACCCCAGCCTCAAGCCCCAAGAGATAAGTCCATGCAAGTGGGCCACCCATCTGTGAAGAAAGCGGAAATGAGAGACAGGAGCAAAAAGAGAAGACACCAGGGACCACTGAGCAAGACCAAGATGCAAATGGGGTTAAAAAAATGGCCACATGTGGAGACCCAGACAGCACAAAGAAGCTGCTACAGGAGCAGAAGAGACCCTGAGATAGGAGGCAGCTGAGAAAGCTGTTGAAGCCTGCCACTCCCCAAACTGAGGGCAGCAATGGCGCTGGATGGTGTCCAGGACCAGATGCCCCATGGGTGTCTACCCACCCTATACCCATTCCAGTGTGACAAAACAGGCTGCAGACCCCTGGGCTCACCATGGACCCTGACAATAGCGCTACTTGAGGCCCCGCCAGCCTCGCACTTGTACCGCCCGCCATCTTCCAGGCTGACATCAGTGATAACCAGCTCAGCACGGCCACTGTCGTAGCTCAGTCGGTACCGGGTGGAAGGCCGCAGTGTTTTCCCATCCTTGGTCCAGTGCATGGGGCTGTCTGGAGCAGTGATCTCACAACACAGGGTCAGGTTTTCCCCTTCCCTGACTGTGGTATCTGATAGTGTCCTGGAGAAGATGCTCGGCTTCTCTGGGGAGAGACAAGAAACAGTGCCCAGACCGTGGCACATGTGGACAGCCAGGTGGGGAGGCTCCACGGCTCCCACCACATGGGATGCAATCAGCACACAACCTTTAAGGGTCTTTGAACTCCCCAGGAGGGAGTTCTGGAAGCAGCTCAGGCCAGCGCTCCATAGCCACCAGCTGGGAACCAGCCAGCACTCCCCAGCCAGCTACTCTCACCACCTATGAGCCCAGCTACCCCCAAGCTACCATGCCTCTCCACGAGGCTGCACCTGAGATACACAGATCTGGTGGCACCCCAACCACAGCAGTCCTACCTATGGAGTACCACACCTACCTGTAACCCGCAGGGCAGCAGAGGAATGCTGGTCACCCGCCTCAAAGTAGATGGTGCCCGCATCCTTGAGCTGCAGCTGCCGCAAGGTAAGCACATGGTAGCCCCCAGGTTGGACATCAATTTCATGAAGCCCATCAGCATGCAGGGGCATCTGATCCAGAAACCAGTGCACTGGGCCATAGTCAGCAGGAGACAGGCGGCAGCAGAAAGTGGCTGAGGCACCTTCCTGCACCTCAGTGTCCTTTAGGTCCTCAGTAATGCACACACTCTGGCCTGTGAGGGCACAGTCAATCAGTCAGGGCTCTGCCAGCTGAGGGGAAATTCAGGTCTCCCCAGATCCACTGAGGGACTCACAGCTGCTGGAAGTGGCTGCTTGACAAGCCCACACTGTCAAAACTCAAAACTACTGGGATCAAGAGCCAAAAGGCTCAATGTCTGTTTTAGTTCAACCTCCAAGTCTCCACCCACCCCCCCACCCCCCACTGCTGCCCTCTGTTACATTGGCTGGTGGCCCAGGCTGCAGAGCCAGCACTCTCTGGCCTCCCCAGGGCTGCACCCAAGCCTGTGTGTCAAGCTTCCCCCCTTCCACCTGCATCACCACCACTCATACAGTCAAATCTGTGTCTCCAATGGAACAGTCTGAGCAAGATGACTGCTACCCTATGCTGCAGGGTGCTGAGCTAATCACCCCCTAAGGTGCTAACAAGCCTTTCTCAACCCCAACCCAAGAGACAGCTGCCTGTCCTGGACATATCACCATTTCCGTCCTCATCTCCAAGTCCCATGAACTTCCAGCCCAAGCAACTCAGCTACATGTATCCTTTCACCCTCATGTTCTAGGATACACCCTCAAGTCCCTCAGGAAGCCCCATGGCTCCCAGATGAGAACCAGCAGCAATGGACACACTGATGGTTAGGCCTTCCCTGGAAGCACCCAAGGCTCCCAGCTGTCACCATATCCTGGTGCTATATAGTGTGCTGGCACATGGAGAGCTTAGGCTGGAACCACAGTAGAACCCACAACAAGCAAACCAATGCTGGGTTAAGGGAAGCTGTTGATGAGAGCCACAGTCTACCCTGTCATTTCCTCTACCCGCAAGGGCTAGAGAGACTGAGACAGACTAGGTGGGCTGGTACAGAAACCAGCACACTTAATTGGCAGGGGACGGGCAGCAACAGGAAGCAGCACATAGAATGTCAATCTCTGGCCACCTCAGCATTTCTGGGGTCTACTTGAAATACAGAAGTGTCTGAGCCAGGCATGGTGGCACATGCCTGTAATCCCAGCACTCGGGAGGCTGAGGCAGGAGGATTGTTGTGAGTTCGAGACCAGCCTGAACTACAAAGTGAGCTTAAGGCCAGCCTGAACTGCATAGTGAGACCCTGTCTCAAAAAGACAAAAAAAAAAAAAAAAAAAAAAGAAGTGTCTGAACTCCTGTGGTGTCCGCCACTATCATACCCAGCTCACCTTGCACTTGGAGCCGGGCCTGCGACTGGGCCTGGCCAATGTCACAGGTATAGATGCCACTGTCAGCTGGCACCAGGGCACTGATAGTGAGCCTCAAGGTCAAGCCCTCCTGGCTGGCCACATGCTTCCCTGAAGCCCGCAGCTCCATGGCATCTCTGCGCCATGTCACAGTGGCTGCTGGCTGCTCTGTCTTGCAAGTGAATACAGCAGTGCCCCGCTCCTGGGCCTGCAGGTTGGCCAGCTCCTCTGTAAATCGGTTTGCCTTTTCTGGAGAAGGAAACGAAGCAGGAGGGCAGAGATTGCATTCAGCTCACTCTCCTGGCCCAGCCTGCTGGCTGCAAAGGCAATTCTAGAGCTCTAAAATCCTGGAGGACAGAAGCACTCACCCTTCACTCGGAGCCTGGCAATGCTCCTGGCAGCATCCGTCTCACATGCATATTCGCCAGAGTCCCTGAGCGAGGCACCACGCACTACCAGCACAGCCCGGGTGCCTTCGTTGAGCAAGTCATACTTCTGCCCCTTGCAGATGGCCTTCCCATCTTTCAGCCAGTGCACAGGGGCACCTGCCCGTGACAGCTCACAGCTCAACACCACATCCTCCCCTATCATAGCCTGCTGGTCCTCCAGGAGCTTCACAATAGCCACTGGCCTCTCTGGGGAAGCAAATGGCAGCCAGTGAGGCACCGCAGCACCAGCCACGCACAGTCTTGGCCACAGAGGCATGGCGACAGTGCAGCTATGCCCAAGCCCAGGAACACACAGTCACCAGGGACCCCATGGTCCCAAGGCAAGGCCAGAAAGGTAGGTCACTGGTGGCAGTCAAGTCACCAACTGGAACCCAGAACCTGAGAGCCCTGGAGACTCAGGGCAAGCAACTCTCAGGGTGACCAAAAGCCCTGCCTTTAGTGTGTGCCTCTGAGCCTTCACACCTTCCAGAGAAGCACTCAGGGAAGATGATGGTCCCCAGGAACCCCCATACAAGCCCTGGGTCCACATACCCACCTCTGACAAGCAGTGAGGCCTTGGAGGTAAGGCCCCGCAGAGAGAAGACCACCTCTCCAGCATCAACCAGTGCAGCATCCCTCACTGTCAGGATGTACTTTCGGCCCTGGCATGTAGCCCTGAAGCGGCCAGAGCTGCCCACCGTCTTCCCACCAATTGTCCATACAGCAGGGTCACCCGTGTTCTCATGGGACAGCACACACTCGAAGCTGCAAGTCTCCCCCTCCAGTACCTCTACTGTCTTCAGCCTCTTGGTGATTCCTACGTGCAGGTCTGTAGGCCACAGGACATGTGCTGTCACCCAGATGCCCAAGAATGATGTAGCCCAAGCAGGTACAGACCCACCTGGAGTCCTCAGCACATGACACATCAGGTGCTGTCCCCTCACAGGGACAGCTGTGTCTGACCCACACTGTGTGCAGATGACTGACAGTTTGAGCTGCATCAGACGGCCCAAGCATAGGACTGCCCACAGAGCACAGGTGAGCACCAGGACAGGAGTCCTGCAGCATGTGAGGACCACCCACAGCAACCTCCTCATCATTCTCTCTTGTAAGCCAACCCCACTTGCCCAAAGTTGGGAGCTCTATGGATGGAGCTCAGGCCCAGTGCACCAGCCCTGCATTTGGAAACCAACCCAATGAGGGGACCCACAGGTCCAAGAGTCAGGATTGGGTGCAGTGACAACTCTAGACTTGGGTATGCCTGTGCACCCAGCAAGGAGCCCTTCCTACAGCCCTCACCTATGCCAATTCTCAGACATGTTTCATGTTACATAGAGAAGGGCCCACCTCACTGTCTACCACCAAGTGCACCCTGGATCTCATAGGACCACAACAGGAAGTTACCCATCTCCCCTCAGCTTAGAGTGGCATGTGCTACCAGGAGGGAACATGGCCACACTCACACCACATACCGTGCACGCTGACCCGGGCCTGTGTCTCCTCGTTGCCCACACAGCAGGTGTACAGGCCGGCATCCTCATGGCTTAGATCATGTACCACCAGGCCATGAGTGCCCGCTGTGTGCAGGAAATCATACTTGTCACTGGGCCCCAGCTTCACACCATCCTTGCACCATACCACATGGGCCTTGGGGTCAGACACCTCACATTTCAGGGCCAACATGCCGTGCTCCTCCACTGTCATGTCATCCAGGGCCTTCAAGAACACAACTGGCTTTGCTGTGGGGAAGAAGTGTGGGTGGTGAGGGGATTGCTGGGGTGAGTGGGGTCCCACAGACCCTAGGAGGGTGGCTCACCTCGGACTACTAGCTGGGCCATGGTTGACACCTTTGGGGAGCTGGCACAAACCATACCGGTATCTGCTAGTCGGGCGCTTTTGAGTACCAGTGTGTGGCGCTGGCCTTCATGAGTGATCTCATGAAAGCTGTCATTGTACAGCGGTACCCCATTGAGTGACCACTCGACCTCCTCATCCTCATGGGACAGTTCACAACAGAAGCAGACCCGGCCCTCCTCAGTGACCTCAGCACCCTGCAGTGGCTGCGTCACCTTCACCTCCCGGGCTGCAGGGCACACAGAACATCAGAGCCGTACTCCTAGCTTGGCCCACACCCCATGGCCCACTCCCATCTACCTTGCACGGTGACCTCGGTGCTGGTCTCTGCACCTCCTGCCTGGCACCTATAGACACCAGCATCAGCAGGGCTGAGCCTCAGGATGCGTAACTCAGCCATCTGGCCTTCCAGCGCCATCTTGAACTTCTCAGATGGGACAAGTGGTGTGGCATCCTTGTACCACTGCACAGCTTTGGGGGCTGGTCTGAAGTCACAGGACAGCACCACTGACTGCTGCTCGCGGCCTGCCTTGGGCTCCAGTGGCCGCACCAGTGCAACAGGGATGTCTGCAGGCAGGTGGAAAGAGGTGAGAGCTGAAGACACCGTATCCACGGGCCTTTAGATGTCTCCTGGGCATCCCTGCACCCCTCCTGCCCCTGCTCACCTGAGACCACTAGACGAGCAGAGGAGCGTGCCTTGCCAATGGTAAAGTGCACAGGCCCAGTCATGGTGGAGCATGTGCGCCGCAGCATTAGCCGATGCACCGTGCCCTCCTGCTCCAGGCCCACATTCGCTCCTGCCTGCAGCACTGTTTTGCCCAGCAGCCACTTGGGCGGCCGCACAGACGGGATGGAGGTCTCACACTCAAACCAGGCAGGTGCAGGCTCCATCACCGTCACGTCCTGTAGGCCCCGCACGATGGTGATGGACTGCTCTGTGGCCAGTAAAGTGTCACAGTCACCACAGGCTTCCATGGGGAGGAAGGCGCCCTCCTGGAGTCCTCTCCCCTGCTATCAGGATGTCCCAAAGGTGGCTGTACCAGGACCCTCAGGACCAGCAGTGGCTTATGGACCCTCTGGGGAGCCTCATACCTTCCACAAAGAACTGGGCGCTGGTCTTGACATCACCAGCATCACAGATGTAGACGTCCTCATCCTCAGGCTGCACATCGTGGATGACCAGCTTGCGGTAAAGGCCATCGCTGACCATCTCATACTTGAGGCCTGGCTGCAGCTCAGTGCCACCCTTGAACCACTGCACCTGGGCACTGGCCCGAGACACCTGGCACTCAAGCACCCCACGGTGCTTCTCCATGGCAATCTTGTCCCGCAGTGGGCGCAGCAAGGTCACAGGCAGCTCTGTAGCCAGCCAGTCAGAGGGGTCAGGACAACAAGCCAAGAATATGGCCTACAGCAGGGCTCAGGCACCAGGGTCTAAGTCCTGTTGTGCCCTATAGCCCACGCCCTTCTCTCAGGTCAGAGCCCTCCAAGGATTGTGCCTTTGTCTGCCAAGCCCACACCCTCTCTCCAGAGCTGAACACAGCCCAGGGTAGGTCACAGCCATCAAATGGGCCCAAGTCCATGTATAGCTCCCTCCTGCACCTGCTCAAGAGGAGATATTGCCTGCCTTCCTCCAAAGGCCCTGCTGTCCCCACCCATGGACCAGTCCCAAGCTAGCCACCAGTCAGGTCTGAAACCCTCCCTAAGCCCCCTCACCTTTCACTTGGAGCTGGGCTCGAGATTCTGCATTTTCAGCTACAAATCTGATCTCCCCTTCATCTTCCACCAAGACCCTCCGGAACAATAGAGTGTATGTCTTTCCTGGAGATCAAAGTCATTCAACACCACCTGCAGGGTGACCTGGGCAGGTCCCCTCCCCTCCTCTCTCCTTCCCCCTGACCCCTCTTCTCGTACCTTCCTGGCGGATGCGCACATTGTCAGTTGGCCGCAGCTTACTGCCCTTCCAGAACCACTGGCCAGGCACCTCGCAATGGGACACCTCACAGGAGAATGTGGCACCCTCCTTCTCTGTCACCTCCACATCCTCCAGGGCCCTCACAATCTGGACATTTCGGCCTGGGAGGCAAAGGAGGCCCTGTTGTGCCAATAGGCCAGGCACAGCCAGTGACCCCAGCCCAGCACCTCGTCCCATCCCCCAAGTGCCACCAGGTCTAGCTCACCTTGCACCCTGACAGAGGCAGAGCTCTGAGCATCACCAGCATCACACATGTACACACCCTGGTCCCCAAGCTCACAATAGTAGATAACAAGTCTCCTGCGGGTGCCCTGGGCTGTCATGCCCATGGCCTTGCCT
Organism: Ctenomys sociabilis; assembly: GCA_004027165.1. Classification (NCBI taxonomy): domain Eukaryota; kingdom Metazoa; phylum Chordata; class Mammalia; order Rodentia; family Ctenomyidae; genus Ctenomys; species Ctenomys sociabilis. Next base: position 13,973 of record PVKA01005688.1, on the reverse strand, counting down.
GCCTGCAGCTCCACACCATCCTGCACAGGGCAGAAGCCTGGTCAGCACTGCCCCACCCAGTTACCCAGACACCCATTTGTGGGGGTGGGTAGCGAAAGCACCTTCAGCCAGCGCACAGTGACATTGGGACGTGACAGCTCACACTCCAGTGTGGTCTTCTCCTTCTGGGTCACCACCACATCCTGCAGTAGGCGGGTGAATGTCACAGGTAGTTCTGAGGAGAAGAAAGGAGGACAATACTGAGTGCCTTTCAGAGCCCCACAGGTGCCTGATAAGAGGACATCTTCTGATACTCACCAATAACTACCAGCCTTGCTGAGGTGTGTACACCTTCCGCTCGGAAGGCCACCAGCCCACTGTCCTGGGGCTGCAACCCTGAGAGAGTAAGGCTGTGGACCGGGCCATTCACAGCCAGGTGGCATGTGGGCCCTGGTTGCAGCCGAACACCATCTCGCGTCCAAACACCCTCCACATTGGCATGAGACAGCTGCACCTCCATGGTGGCTGTACCCTGTTCCTTGGCCTCCACTGCCTGCAGGCCCCGAACCAAGGCAACCTGGCACACTGTGGAGACAGATGAGGGTCTTAGTCCTCCCTAAAGATCTCACCTGCCTGGCTGGGGCCAGCAATGCCCAAGCCCCACAGTGACCAGGTCAGCTTCCCTAGAAAGCCCTTCATCCCCCAACCTACCTCCTCCCCTCCCCTCTTCCCAGGTCTTCCTCCTCCCGTGGCTCCCCACTCACTCTCCACAGTGAGCTTGGCTTGTGTTTTGTCATCTGGTGTCTCACAGCCATAGAAACCACGGTCAGCAAAGGTCACACGGCACAGCACCAGGCGGTGGTGCACATCCTGGGCGTGGATCTCCACTTTGTCACTGGGCTCCAAGGCAGCAGCATTTCGCGTCCATCGAACCTGGGGCCAGGGCCGAGACAGCTCCACCTCCAGGATCACGGTGCTCCCTTCCTCCACAGATCTGGGCTCCAGCTTCCGCAGGAACAGCACAGGTGCCTCTGCGCCCAGGCGGGAAGTCACTCAGGGAAGAGGCCCAGGAGTGGTTCCCTCCAGGAGCCTCAAAAGTGGGGTGGCTCAAAGCTCCCTCTCCACGCCCCTGTGCTCAAATCTGGGATGGGTTCCAAAACAATCCAAGACACCACACCTTGTGGTGTAGTTCTGACTCTCCTAGAGCAGCGCCCTGTGCCTGAGCACAGGCCAACTCACTCCTCTGCTCCTCCAGGACGCTTCCCAGGGACCACCCCCGAGCACCTGCAGATTTGGGTCTTCTCCCCAGTCAGAAGGCCATTAGCTCGACCTTGAGTCACCCCCACCCCCACGTGGCTTACCTCGCACTCGCAGTACTGCACAGCAGGAGGCACCCTCAGCGCGCACGGTGATCTCGCCTGCGTCTTTCAGGGCCAGGCCCATTATGGTCAGGCAGCGGCGGGCGCCACTTTGTGACACCATGAACTTTCCGCAAGAGTGCAGCGGAGCGCCGTTCCGGAACCACGCGACCTCCGCATCCTCCGGCGACACGGAGCACTCGAAGGTGGCCTCACCACCCTCTTCAGCCACCACCGTGTTCAGCGGGGACGTAAACTGCACTACACGAGGTGCTGAAGGAGGAGAGTGTGCTGGTGGGGCCCTTGGGGGAGCCCTATCCTCAGCCCAGAGTCCCCGCCCCCTGCCAACTCAAAGTGTCTCCGTCCCCTCTACTACCTCCCTTACCTCGAACATCCAGGTGAGCACTCGTGTGCCCGTCGCGGCTCTCGCATGTGTACTCCCCCGCGTCCTCTTCACGCAGCCCTGACAAGGTCAGTGAGCGCACTTCACCCTCCACTGTCATCTGGATCCGCTTGCCAGGTCGCAGCTGCATGTCCCCCCGGCGCCACACCACCTCCGCCTGCGCTGGGGTCAGCTCGCAGGACAGGGTCACTGTGCCCCCCAGTTCCGCTGTGAGGGGCGCCAGCGGCTTGGAAAACCGAGCAGCCACTTCTGCGGGCACAGGGGGAGTCAGCCACGCCCTGAGTCCCCCACTCACCTACTACGGCAGTGGAGTATCCAGGCCCCCTGATTCACACCCAGCTCACCTTCCACCTGCACTGGGAAGTCCTGGTGTCTCTCTGCTGCACGGCAAGTGTACACTGCACTGTCCAGCACCTGTGCTCTGCGCACAGTCAGTGTGTGGATGTTGCCCACACTGCGACTCTCATGGCGCTTGCTGCGGCGAATCTCCACACCATCCTTCAGCCAGGCCACTGCAGCCGCCGAGGGTGTGGGCAATGTGGCACTCAAGATAATGTCCTCATGTTCCTTGACTACCAGCAGGTCCCTGCGGCCTGGCTTCTCAGGGACTTGCTCCAGCTCTGGGGGGTGGGGGGGCAGTTAAATGGCATGAGTTGAGGACCAGGGTACCTGACTGGCCCAGACCAGCCCTCACTGTGGCTTCTCTATCTAGTTCTACGTAAGGTCAGCCAAGAGGACCCCTTGGGTTCTATCTGAGCCCACAAGCAGATCCCGAAGGGAGGCAGGCAGTCAGCAAGACAGGGTATCAGGACTCCCATCATGATGCAAAAGCAAGGTTGGAGGGAGGAGGCTAAGCAGACCATTGCAAGGCGCCATCCAGCAGCACACTTGGGGACGAACTCAAGGGTAGTCAGACCAATCAGAGAAAGGTCAATCAGGAGTCTACAGTGTAGACTGCTCAGGACCCACACTTCCAACAAGATGCTGAAACTTCCAAACAAGATGCTGGCACTGCGAAGGCTGCAGGACCCTCCTGCCATCCTCCTGAGAAGGACTATGTATAACACACAGGTAGAACCCACAGGAGGCCTCAAGAAGCCTGGAGAGGTAAGGCAGGATGCCAGCCCACCAGCTACCTTAGTGCAGCTCGACATTCAGGTCCCCATGGCCAGAGACAGGATCCCCAGACTGAGGGGAGAGAACCAAGGCCAGAAACCCTGGCAGCGGGGTCAGAATCCCAGCAGCCTAGGGCAAGAGCCCAGTCACATCAGCTAGAAGAGGCTCTGTGCACAGGCCCAGTTTCAGCCTCCTGCTGTCCACAAGGCCCAGCCTGCATCCCAGGCCAGTATGGTCCACATGGGGCATGGATGCAAGTGTGACTGACCACCATGTGGTGTCTAAACACACCTCTGTCTGAACATGTGGCCAGCTACAGGGGTAGGGGAACACCACCAAGGTCTGTCAGTGTCTGTCACCAGCCAGGTTCACACTACCTCCAATAGCTAAGGTGGAACCTATAAGCACTGACCTGTGACATCCAGGTGGAAGGATATCCTCTGGCCCTTGGCCTCACAGCTGTACTCCCCAGCATCAGCCTCGCCCACCTGCTGCACCACCAGCTGCCGCCTGCAGCCAGCAGCCTCCACACACACCCTCGAGCTCGTATCCAGCTTCTTCCCATCCTTGAACCACATCACCTCCATCTTGGCCTGGGTCACCTCGCAGCTCAGCGTGGCACTGGCCCCCTCCTTGGCCCGCACCTTGCTGTGCACTGGCTGCTCCTTGGCAAACACTGCCTTGGGTTCTAGGGACATATGAGAAGATGGGGTCAGGGACACCACCTGGAGGAGGAAGACCTGGCCCAGGCAGCTGAGGCCAGAACCTGCAGGCTCTGCCCCACCTGTGGCCCCAGAGGAGTTGTCCTGCCCTTCAGCATGTGCAGCACAATCTGCTCCATGAGGGTAGTCTAAGGACAAGGACAGGGTGTCCCACACAGGCCCCTCAGGGAGGACTTTAGGTGGTGAGATGTACCTCTGCCCCTTGAGGAGGAGAAATCTCCAAGGACTGTGCAGAGCAGGACACCTGCAGGTGGTTCCTCCTGCAGTCATCCATTAAATACTAAATTAAATAGTGGCTTCACATGGATTTTCATGTGAGGTACGTTCTAAATCTTATCTGTGAATTCTATTTTTCTTTTTTTTTTTTTTTGGAATGATCAAAGATATTTTTATAAAGTTTTTCATGGCTTCATTCTAAATACACAGAATAAAAAATGGTGTCAGCTCATTCATGAGACACCTACCAAATTTTCCTTATACTGTCTCAAAATTTAAAGATAAATTTCCCCAGAGGGTGTGCAATGCATCATAAAATGGTCCTTTTTGAGGGAGGTTGGGGAAGGACTGGGCAGGACGGCATATTGAACTGTACCATGTTAGACATGCAATCTCTAGTATTTGTACACATTTTGATGACTTGGAATAACAAAGAAATTATTGCCAACAAGCCTAAAAACCTTGACATATTTAACACACTTAGGAGCTTTTGGTGTGGCAGAAATGCTCTAATTGTACCATGTAGCCTTTTGAAGAGACAGAGGCCAGGTTCTAAGATGTTTGGGCTGGGCAGTGCATGCCAACCTAACAGAACACAAGCTGGGATGAACTCAGGGGGCACCTACCTTAACACAGAGGAAAAGTATGTCAGTGCAAAACAGGGGCTTGTATTGGATTTTTTTCCTACCCAGAGGTATGATATTTGCCTAAAGTGTTGGTGATGGTTGGCAGCTTTGTGTCACTCTCCATCCTAAAGGCAGTGTGCTGAAAGGGCTCACTTGGTCATGTTTGTGCAGTGCTCCTTACATAGAATTGTTTACTTGCATTTTGTTAAGGGTTTCACAGCACAATTGATGACACCTTTTATCAGACATTTCTTCTGAATAGCTGATATTAAACATTAGCAAATAGTTTCTTCTGCATTTTACTGAAGTAATTTCATAGTTTTTGTCCAGTGAGATAAATTATTCTTTATACTAATTTTTACCTGTAGGAATACATGATATATATCCATAAACTGTCACCACTACAACTGATCCTGCTATGGATGGCTGAATCTAGCTTGTCAATGACAAATGGACCTTGAGAGCCATGATATAGCCAGAAGTGAAGTCTCACTTTCTGGCCATGTTTCAGTATTAATGTATAAGTGTTATGTATTTTAGTATTAAAACATAAGTAAAATTAGAGAGTATACCTCTTTTTTCTGAAATCTCTATGAATATGGAATAATTTACACAATGCTTAGGAATTTACTACTAGAGCCATTTGGCTTTTTTTTTTTTTTTTTTTTTTTTTTGAGATAGGGCCTCATTAAGTAGTTCAGAATGGCCTTGAATTCACTATGTAGTGCAGGTTGGCCTTGAACTTGCAGTGACCCTCCTGCCTCAGCTTCCTGAGTGCTAGGATTACAGATGTGCACCACCGCACCCAGCCCCTCTTGGCTGTGTTAGTGATCAGTCACTGAGAAAAACTGAGCCTCCAGTGGTACTTTTTCACAGAATATATAACCCGTATTATATGTGTTAGCTGTTTCTTCTTAGGTTGGCTTTGGTCTAGTTTTTAAGAAGCCATATAATTTGTCAAAATTTTTCAAATTTACTTACATAAAACGATGTCATTTGCTGAGAAACAGATACTGTGGAGCCAAACCTCTGCACAAAGCAGGGCAGCATCACACCCAGGTAGAGCATCTCACTCAGAGTGCTTGGAACAAGGTTTTGATCTCAGCACATTGATGTACTTACACACTAAGATTCTCTGGGTGGATAAGAGCCAAGTCTAAAGACAAAACTCATTCTGATTTTCTAAACACAAAGGCTGAAGGTAACTTTCTACAATACTTTTCATAATTCTGTGTATGAAACAGTGCCCTGGCCTAGAATTTTCCACCTCTGTGTGTCACATCAGCACTCAAGGTGAAGTCTCTCATTTTGGAGCAATTCAGATTTTCAGGTTAGGGACACTGACTGTGCAGGCCCCGGCCACTGCTATATGAGCATTTAGGAGCCATTGCTAGACCACAGCCTCTGCTATAGGGAAATTCAGTTCTGCTACCACTAGGAAAATAGAGGGCCGGCCAGATAGCTCAGTGGATTAAAGCTCCTGCTTAGGCAGACACCAGGGTTTGCCCCCAGGGTACACTGAGACCCGATTGAGACTGGGCATGGTGGCACACACCTGTAATCCTAGCACTCGGGAAGTTGAAAACAGGAGGATCACTACAAATCTATGTAGTGAGAGTAGTGAGATCCTGTAGACACTGCACTAAACACATTTTTTAAAAAGAAAATAGAGCTGGCCTCAGACTGCCCTTGGTTCAGCCAGGGAGCTCAGGCCACAGAATCATTAGGGAAACACTGTGAAGTAAGCACTGCCCTACCAGCCAGTGATTCAGTTTACTGAAACATGCCACAGTGAGACAAGAGTCACCAACACAGGACAGTGGGATGTCAAGAGTAAATCCTGGGGGCCAGTGAGATAGCTCAGTGGATTAAGTGCCTGCTTACGCAAGCACAGGGACTGGGGTTTGATGCCCGGCACCACATGCTGCACCAGCCCTGCCCCTGGGTGCACTGAGCTGACGACCAAGTGCAGGCATGGTGGCACACACTGTAATCCCAGCACTGGGGAGGCTGAAAACAGGAGGATCCTACAAGTGTGAGTGGCATAGTGAGACCTTGCATGAAATGCATTAAAAAATAAATAGATAAACCCTGTGTGCAGAAAACTACTGCCCTTGCAGCATGACCTGGTTCCTGCCAGAAGACCCTGGGAAAGCCACAAACACAGCCTTTACACAGTTAAGAAATTGTTATAAAAAAGGAAAAAAGAAAAAAAAAAAAAAACACTAAGCACATTCTCTAGTTTCAGTTGCTCTCCATAAACTTTAAATCACTGATCTTGACTGGGCAATACATTCCTAGCTACTCCTATTTTGCTATAGTGAGTTTATCTGGAGAATGGGTTGTAGCAACATTGACCTAGGGACCTCAGCCCAAGCCAGCAGCTCAGAGTATCAACTTGGTCCCTGAAGCCCTGCCCACCTCACCCATGCAGTGAAGGGAGCCTGTAAGGAAGGATGTGTCTTGTTTCTGTCTTGTTTCTGTTGGAGTGAAAAAGATATCACCATCCAAACTCAAAAGTACCATAGGCTACTTATTCCTTTCCATTTCTAACTTCCTTCCTGGTACCTGAGGGAGGCAGCAATTCTCCACTGTGTTGGTCCCAAGCACCTTAACATCTATACTGTGACATTTACACAACATTCAACACTGTTATCTGTTCTTTTCCTACTTATGTTAGGCATTTAGGTTAAGAATTCTGAATACCCTGTGGATCATTATAACTGCTAAAAATGGCTTCACCTTATTCTCAGCTCCATGCAGCATCTGGACACATATCTGTGTGGTACAGGGACATATAACCACAGATGCCATTTGCCTAACAGCCACTTCTTTCTGTCTGCTGCTATTACTATGGTACAGGAAAGTGGGTATCTGATTCTGCCCAGAGCAGTCTCCAGCCTTCTTGTCTACTCCTCTGCCTGTTTACCTCACCTGCTATGAAACCCAGCTGTCCTCATGAGAGCAACCTTACATCAGCCAGGGGTCTGGGACAGCGAAGTTCTCATCTTTCTTCAGTAGGACAAAGGCTTCACTACCCTTTGGAATGGACTTGTCACTTCTCACATACCCCAAAAGAGGTGGCCTTTGACAAGCATCAGCAAAGGACAGCTCTGTGTCATCTACATGCATCTCACTGATAGGTTCTGGCCCAAATATAAACTAAAATATTACGGTCCTGGTTCAACATGGATGAATCCTAAAAAAAAAAAAAACAGCTTATCTTCCAGGGACCACCTTCTCCTGCATCCTCACCCCAATCCTGAGTACCATTTCCTTTCACCTTTCCCACACCACAAGGGAAGCCCAAATCAGTCCCTCAAACTCCACCAGTAGCAAAATCCATATAACCCTAGCTCCTCTTTGCCTCAGGCCAGAGGATCCCTGCTACCACCTTCCTGTGATCCTCTCCATGTCCTCAGTATTAACAAAGGCCTTTCATTTTTCTTTCTTACCTCTCTGCTACGCTGAAAAACCTAACACTCACTGGGGGTTTATAGGTTCTGTTTTGACTCCAGAACCAGCTAGTACCATCTTCCTCAGAATGATGTTTCATTTGACATGGAATCAGAGGCAGGCCATCAATACATTTTAAAATATCCTTTTCCACCCCTTTTCTGTGATCCATCAGTACAGAGGGGTTCATCATGGTACCTGTGAAGCCCACTTTTCCTTTACCCAATGTGTCCTTGTCTTCTGTAGCCCCCTTAGTTCCTGTTCATGGCTGAACAGGAGCAGGTACAAGCAGGCCCTCTGAAACCTCCCATCAGTGGAAAATTTCCCAGACTTCTGTTAAGCAGAGTGTTTCTGCTGTTCTCTGTAGAACCTTTGTCATATTTATGGTAAATCCTTCATTATTAGTGTAAGAATTTCAATTGTGGGGAATGAAGCCTAGGGTCTCCCAATCCAAGGCAGTCTCTACATCTCTGAGGTCCATCCCTGGCCTAGGACTTTTTAACTTGATTGAACACTGAGATTTTTAAATCTCTTCTAGAGAACACTATATGAATGCTGTTTTCTTTTTTTCTGTTGTTATTGGTTTTTGTTTGTTTTTTGCAGTACTGAGGATTGAACTCAGACCCTTGCACTTGCCAGGCAAATGCTTATTCTACTGAGCTATCTCCCTGGCCCCAATAATCTACTTCTTGGGAAAATATTTCCCAAGGTCCTGGTAGAGTCCCATGCTGTCTTTAGGATCTTCCTCCTTTGCTTGAAAACCAGTAAATGTGCCCAGAGAAGTTCTTTGTCTTAGCCCCAGAGAGTTTTGAATTCTGTTGTAAGGATTGGAACTCCTTGGAGCCCAGAAATCATACCACTTGTCTTATTTATTTAAGCCTCTCCTCATTTTGGAGATTGTGGACCTGTCAGCCTGCAGTAACTAAGGGATGTTTTTAATGTGATAGGAACCCAGCCAGGTTGGGCAGCCAGGAGAAAGGGAAGTCAGAAGGCATGCTGTGGACATACAGGCAGGTGGCAGTAAGGAGGAGGATTGCATCAACTCAGCCCCCAAAACCAGAAAGTCTGACTACAGCCACCTGTCATCTACCAGTAGTGAGCTTTCCCCAAATGAGGCCCAGGACCCTTTCCACATCATTGTGGACCCAACCCAGGCCCAGCCACTGCAGGAGGCCATTGACAAGGTCTATTCTGTGTGTCTGAGAGGTATGTGAACTACAGACAGTGGAAGACCCCCACAGGTACACAGTGGCACTGGCCATGACACGGTTCCTGCAGGAGAAGTACAGTGAGGAGCAGGTCCTCCAGCTGCACTACACTCTGCAGCATCCACTCTAGCACCACCACCACCCAGAGCACATGTGCAACCAGTTCCTGCCCTACCTGCCCTACAACCAGGACTTCTTTACCCTGGCCCTGGCAACCCCATTGTGGGCCATTGGCTGTGCACTACAGCAAGGAGACCGTGTGCATCACCATCTACTGTCACCATGACAGCTATGCAAAGCCTGAAGAGCTGATCCTGTGCCACAGCCACAGCCAGAGGACTGCAAACTTGTACATCAATTTTCTCCAATCTGGATGTGGGCATCCAGTTCTCCCTGAAAAGACTGCTCTGTAACTGGAGCTCAGTGCCCACCAACTCTGCCGTGCTGAAGTTCTGAGTAAAGCACAGTGGGGAGGTGGTGCCTCTCCTGCCCAACCCCTGCATCTACAATAGTGAGGGGCACTTTAGACCGATGACCACAGTGCCAACAAGATCCTTCTGTAGAGACCTCATTATAGCAATTAGGAGATAAGACTCAAATCCACAAAATTAACAATGAAAAGAGTGAAATCACAATAGACCCTGCAGAAATCCAGAAGATAATCTATACCTACATTGAAAACTTATATTCTAATAAAATGGAAAACACAAAAGAAATGGACAGATTCCTAGATACATATGAATTACCAAAGCTGAATCAAGAAGATATAAAAATCCTAAATAAACCATTATTGATCAATGAAATCAAAGATATAACTAAAAACCTACCAATAAAAATATCCCAGGCCCTGTCAGATTCACTACTAAATTCTACAAAAGATTTAGAGAAGACCTAACACCACTTCTCAAACTTAAAATCAATAAAATTGAAAACTACACTACTCTAAAAAAGGAGACTGAAGAAGATATCAAAAATTGGGACGCTATTCCCTGCTCTTGGGTAAGAACAACAAATAAGAGTGAAAATGGTCATGCTTCCAAAACTTATACAGATTTAATGCAATCCTGGTCAAAATTGCAAGAGCATATCTTAAAGAATTAGAGAAAACAATCCTAAATTCATTTGGAATAAGAAGAGACCCAGAGTAGTGAAGGCAATTCTGGGCAACAAAGGCAAGGCAGGGGATGGTATCACACTGCCAATGATCAACGGAGCAGGTTAGAAGGTGTGGAAACAGTCCCAGACACACTCAACTATCTTATCTTAGACAAAGGTGCCAAACACATTCAGTGGAAGAAAAATAGCCTCTTTCATTAATGGGAAAACTGGCTTTTCACATGCTGAAGATTAAAATTGGACCCATATTATTCACCATGTAACAAACTAAATACAAAACGGATCAAGGATCTAAATATTAAAACAGAAACATTAAATATTCTAAAAGACAGAATAGGTAAAACTCTTGAAGACACTGATGTAGGCACAAGTATTATGAATAAAACCCCAATCACACAGGAACTATCACAAAGAATGAATAACTGAGATCTCATCTTTTCAAAAAGCTTTTACATAGCAAAAGAAAAAACAGAGTGATGAAACAACCCACAATGTTGGTAAAATGTTTTCTGACATTCCTCCAACAAGGGATTACTGTCCAGAAATAAACAAATCAAAACAATCATACCCCCCAAATTTAAAGACTCAACTCAGAAATGGTCATTTGAGATGAATACATATTCCTCACATGAAAAATACAGACAGCAAATAATTATATGAAAAATTCAACATCATTGGTCATTTAAGAGATGCAAATTAAAACAACAGTCAGATTCCATCACACCCTAAGAAGAATGGCTATTATTAAGAAATCAACCAATAACAATTACTGGCAGAACTGTGGGAAAAAGGGAACCCTTATCCACTGTTGGTGGGAATGTAGACTGGTGCAACCGCTGTGAATCAGCAAAGACATTCCTAAAAAATCCAGCACTGGTGGTCCTGCTTGACCCAGCTATTCCCCTTCTGGGTATCTTCCCAGAAGAATTTAAAATATTATACCATAGCAATGTATGTGCACCCATGTTTATAGCCACACAACTTGTAATAACTAGATCTTGGAAATATCCAAAGACCCACCAACCAAGGAAAGGATTTTTTAATATGTGTTCTTTTCTACAATAGAATAAAGAAAGCATAAAGAAGGATAAACTGGAGACTTTTATAGCTAAATGGATGCAACTGGAGATGATACTAATAAGTGAAATAAACCAGATGCACATGTGTAACCATCGTACTCTCTCCCTTGTGTGAGAAGCTGAAAAAAATAGGTAAGATTCAAAATGTACAGCAGGTACTGTAAAATGGGAAGAAATTTCAAAACAAAGAGAACCTGGGATAGGAAAGGGAAAAACAAATATATATATAATATTATATATATATAATATAATGTTATATTATAGATAGATGATATATATATATAGAGAGAGAGAGATGATCGATAGATATAGTTACACTACTGAGGGCCAATGAGATAGCTAAGCAGACTAAGCATCTGCCACCTACCACATGCCATGCTGGCCCTGCCCCAGTGTGCTGGGCCAGCCACTGAGACTGGACATGGTGGCACAGGCCTGTGATCTCAGCACTGGGGAGGCTGAAACTGTGAGTAGGAGAATCACTATGAGTCCAAGCTGCTTAGTGAGACCCTGTACCAAATATATTTTTTTTCTTTTGTATTTTTTTAGTGTATAGGGTGTTCAGGGTCTCACTACTAGGTGGGACTCATAGTGATCCACCTGTTTACAGCCTCCCAAGAGCTGGGATTACAGGCACCCAACTCAATTGCCATTTCAGCATGCCCTGGGGAAGGGACTGGCATGGCAGGTCTAGGGATCAAACTCCCAGCACCTGCACCTGTTTGTAGGTGCTTTAATCTGCTGAGCTATTTGTCCGGCCCATATATTTTAAAAAGTGATAGTTACGCTATGATTTCTCTTCTTGAAAATAAAAGTTTAGCCAGGCGTGGTGGTGCATGCCTGTAATCCCAGCACTCGGGAGGCTGAGGCAGGAGGATTGTGGTGAGTTCAAGACCAGCCTGAGCTACAAAGTGAGCTTAAGACCAGCCTGAACTGCATAGCGAGACCCTGTCTCAAAAAGACAAAAAAGAAAAGAAAAGTTTAATATTTGGACAATTAAATGCCTATATCTTACACTCTGTATATCTAATTTAAAAATAATGATATGCAATATATTAACCATTGTTATTCTCATTATCTTCCTTGGAATTTGGGGGGTTCTCTAAAATAAAAAATAAAAAGTGAGTTGGAGAGCATATCTCCCACTTTTCTAGGAGCATTGCTCTGAAAACATTCTTTCCAGAATATGTGGAACAGTTTACCTATAGATGCTGGACTTAGCTTTCTTTCTATGAGACTTTTGAACTCAGGGTTCACTTTCTTTAAAAACTTACAAAACTATTTGAGTTATCCTTTTTCTTTTGTTTAAGCTTTAATGCAATCTTCTAGTAATTGGCCAGTCTATCAAAACTTTTCAAATTTGCTGCATAAAATTATGTCATATTACATTCAAGTAATTTGTCAGAAAGATGAACAGTGTTTGGTACACACAGCAGCAAGCCAGTCCATAAGGACATGATAACAAATGGTTCTGTGGACATCTTGGGGAGACCTAGGGCACCCTCTCAGTGGACTACAGAGGCACTGTAGATAAAACCCAAAACCTGGGGGGTCAGGAGAGACCTTGTGGAGATAATGTAAGGTTTATTTAGAGAGCCAAACACTCCAACAGAGAGAGCTCGGTTGGCTCACAAACCTCTTGGTGCCCCTGAGGCCATGCAGACTCATAGTGACTGCAGGGAAATGCCAAGAGCTGGCTCCCATTGTCCCCATCACAGCTGTCTCAGAGTGACCCATCTCTAAGAGAATCTGCACATGAGCTTAATTTTCTTACTATTTCTAAATCGATGACTCAAACTCAAAGGGTGCAGCAATGCAAAATGATTTCATCAAGTCAAAAAAAGCAAACCCTGCTCACAAAGAGAAACCCACAGCCCAGCTTCTCTTCCAGTCCTCTGCTCTTTCGTATTTCCTGTGGCAACCATACCTAAATTCACATCTACACCTTGCCACATGGAAGGGCAGACAGAACTTCAAGATCCATGAAAAAATAGAAAAACATCTCTCCACCACGATCTAACAACCAAAGGTAAAACTCTGATAACTCAAATGACAAATGGGAGCCGGAAACTCCTGTGACAAGGTTCAAAGAACATGGAAAACCTAGCAGGAGAGAATCTTCATGGGGTACCGGATGCAGACAATTGGGCACTGCACAGCAAGGAACAAAAGCAGAGTACTTGAGACCGACATGAGAACATCTGCTCCACTCCTGACCACAGGGCAAGAGCGATATGCCCAGCAAACAGAATATCAGCAAAGCTCTAATAACTGCTACCACAAACAACCAAAGCACACAGAAAGAACACAGCTCTGCAAGTAAGAAGGAAAACCCATATTTCCAGCTCAGTTTACCCTCCAGATCCACAACCTCTTTGCAACATAGAAAGGAAGACATAAACAGATGAAAGAAGAATATAAATATGAAGGTTACTGAGTCAGGAGAGGCTTACAACCCCAGTATATGCAAGAAAAACATGAGGTTACTGAGAAAGCTGACCTTTAACTTGCAGGTGGAAGGAGACCTTCCGGCCCCCAGCCTCGCAGCTGTACTCCCCGGCGTCGGCCTCGCCCGCCTGCTGCACCACCAGCTGCCTCCTGCAGCCCGTGGCCTCCACGCGCACCCTCGAGCTCGTGCCCAGCTTCTTCCCGTCCTTGAACCACGTCACCTCCGTCTTGGGCTGGGCCACCTCG